>JAVSBS010001425.1:24488-47834 GCA_033124195.1 Coracias cyanogaster
CTCAGTGCGCTATGCTCTCCGTAACTACCCTTAAGGGCCTTTGGAAACATTAGAATGAAGTAATTAAATTTGAACCTCATGATTCTGAACTAGAATCTACTAATGCCAACAAAAAAAAAAACCATGGGAAGTTTGAATGCAGTGGAATTAGTGGCTCCTGGTTTACTCTCCGGTTATGATGGCCTTCTGCATATAATGCCACTGCAGCTGTGCTGCTGTATGACATTGTGGTGGAAAAAAAAACCCGATGGATTTTATAAAAGCCAAGCTAAAAGGGCTATTTAAAATTTTCTTTTTAAGTGTATGAAGCTTTAATTAGCACTACGCAGTTAGAAAGCTTATAAATATTTTAATAGCAGTAAGATGTAGTTTACTTTTACATATATCTTAGCATAAATCAGGGTCACGTGTAATTATCAAAATGACAGTATCCTCTTTGAGATCGTTTTAAGAGGATCACATTTCCTGTTCAGTGTTGGGAATAACTAATTTTAATGAGAGCCACTGAACCTTTAATGTACTTCCTTTTTATTCTTTAAAAGGATTACTTATGTTCAGAGCTTCATTCATATTGGAATAGGCTGTTCCATGTCACATTTTGTGACAAGAACTAAAGTTCTGTTTTATTCTGTGGTTCCAAAGATAATTGGCAATATTAAACTAAATATTAAATATTATTCCCCACAAAGGATTTAAATCTGAATTTTGAGTGAGTGTATAATGTGAGAGATGTTTTGACTATAGTATTTCAGATGTTCTTACACTACCACTGAAAACTATATGTAGCTGTTGAAGTCATAGTTTTGTCTTTAAATGCTACCCAGGTCGAAATGTTTTCCTATGAAAAAAATTGAAAATATTTTAACTTATCACCATGCAGTCTTTCTGATTTGCTCAAGTTTCTTAAAAACCAGATAGCATTTAGAAGATTTTTGGGCTGGGTAAAACTCCTTTGCGACTACATAGGCACTAACTATACAGGTTACAGGGATTCCCTTAAACGTACCGCGTTATTCCCAGTTGCACTTTTCTGATGATCCATACAAGATTCACTTCCCATTACCACTCACTATCATTTAGTGTACCTCCAGCTCCAGAGCCAGCCAAGATACCACCGTGAACTCCCCGCTGGGGATCTCATTACAAAAAGAAATCAAGTGCTATGGATTCTATTAGCTTCATTCATAATTATCAGCAGATGAGATCCTCAGCCTTTTACGTCTGTTAATAGCATCCTGGATGTTTCTCACTGTTGTTTTGTACAGACTAATATTTATTCC
The DNA here is from genome assembly GCA_033124195.1 of Coracias cyanogaster. Classification (NCBI taxonomy): domain Eukaryota; kingdom Metazoa; phylum Chordata; class Aves; order Coraciiformes; family Coraciidae; genus Coracias; species Coracias cyanogaster. The sequence goes on from JAVSBS010001425.1 coordinate 25,769, forward strand.
AGTATAAGCTGAAGCGTTTTAATTGATGCCTGATTTCAAGTAAAGGACGATCTCCAGATGCCAAAGTTTTACTTGTTTATTAGTGTAACACACAAAGTCCTTGTGAACTAAACTTAGCAGAATTCCCTGTCACTCAAGAGGCTATTTTACGTGACCTTACTGTATTCCTGTTATGCTTTGGTATTCATCTTATGAAGGTTTTGCATTTTGGTTGCATGAATTTCCTTTTGAAGAATACTTTTGAAATTTGCTTCAGATCCTATGGCAACAATAGGATGAGCAGACAGGGTTTCCAGTTCAAACTAAGCACCAAACAGTCTCAAATTTGTTATACATCTGGAAGGTAGACATTTGAAACAAATGGTTTTTGTAGACGGACTGTATCCTATGTGGGACACCTTTGAACTTTACTGAGGTAACACATTTGGCTTTTCAAAGTAGTCTTTACAAAAAGATTCAAGAAACACCAAACGGATCCAGCAGGAATTCACTGCAAAAATGCTGAGATTTTACATCATTGGTCTAAAACTACTGTAACAATAAGTTGACTATAGACATTAACATCATTGCATATTACAGATACCTTCCCCTTCTGCTTTCTGTCGCATCCTCGTATACCCATTTCATTGCGGTGAAAGTCAACCAAGTTCCTACCTAGGCCTCCATTCCAAAACGACCACTTCCTACAGTCTGAAAAGTAATTTGTGATAGAGACACCAAATCCTAGGACAGAACCCCTCCCTCCAACAGGGATGGGTTACGCCATTAGCTAAAGAGCTGTCACTCTTCAAGGTGGCTCCCAATGCTTAAATGACACTCTAGATTCCTTTGGAATCTTATTGAGGATGGATTAATTTAACATTTTTCCTGTTTGTTTAATTTCCTGTCATGGTAACCATGGGGATAAGCTCTGCAGGAATTAACAGAATCATCTGGAATATATTAGATAGATAATGTCACCCAATATCCATATTAATGTGTCACATCCTTTAGATATTAGCCCAGAATACTGTTAGTGTTGAAGTCCAACGGACTTCCGTAAATACTATTAAACTAATCGATCCATCTACTATCAGTATCAAGAGACAGTTTGCTACCACTTAAAGTATAGAATTTCATTTTTCTGGACCAGCTCCAAAGTATAGCATTGCATAGGAGCAAGTCCCATCGCTTTCTATTTATTTATATAAGAAGAGAATTAAAGCATAGAACTAGAGCATTATCCACAGTTATTAGCAATGCACTTCTGCTGAAAAGGTTTTAAGGATTTATTCAGCAGTATCAGTAGTAGTTCTATAGACTGCTTCTCCATTTTATGTTCTTTGCATTACTGTACACTGTGGAGTTTTTCATAATACTATTGTGCTATTTGCATTCACTGGAGTAGGTGACTGTGGTGAATTTTAAATATAAAATGTAGAAATGTATCTATACCTTGCTGTATTTGGAACGAAAAATGAGGAACAGAGTTTGCAAACAAGAAAATAAGTAAGCTAGATATATCATAAACAGAACAGGAAAAAAACATTGTTTAATCACAGGCAGCAAGACATCATTATCTTGGAGTTAGGGTTGCTAAGCAACTTAGCTGGTACAAAACCTACACAGCAAAAATGTTGCTGTTAATGAACTGTAAGTACGGTAATGTCTAAAGTAACATAGATTAAAGTGATACCATCACATTTCATATACTCCCTTATCTGTGCAAACCAGACAAGTCATAGTAAAAGTACATAATATCCATCCCATTCTTCATTATATTCTTTTTTAATTTGAAGCCATTTATCACCATGCAATGATACGGTATAGAAAATATAGTCTCAAAAACAACACATAATGGATAGCAGAATAAATAAAGCGAGGGCAGAATTTTCAAGACATTTTCACTTACTACATCTAGTATGGAAAGTGTCTTACCTGAAGACCTCTCGATGTGCTGCTCCTTACTTCACTCATAAAAATCCCATGAAGACCTTTCAGGAATTTTGGTCTTTAGGTCTACACCCAACTTTTCATTCCAGGTTCATTATGTAATTGGTCTTAGAGGCATAAAAATTACTCCAGAAACTATTAATGGAAAGATAAAACAAGTAGATCATAATGAATCTTTTTAAAACACTCTGTGGACATATTGAATTTGTCCCTGTAATTAGAAATTGTGCTCCAGGTATTTACTAAATAAGCATTTGGTGTGAAAAGAGGCTGAATACACTGAAATGATGCCTGCAGAAGTTAATCACGTAGCTTTTCTTTATAATCAAGTAAGGATATGTGAATCAGAGAACAGGAGTGGGAGAGAAAGGAGACTACGCTAATATTCCCCCCACCCCAGGAGAAGCAAAGCCAGAAATCCTCCTCATTCCCATCAAAACAAAATCCTGCAATTTCAGGAGCTGCTTTCCCGGCTTCCATCAGCATTGCCCACATCCTTGCACATTATGTTTGTATGGAGCTCACACTGGTGTCTCCAGAGCTCAAATCTGACACTCAAACACGATGGTGCTGAGCTCTTCTCAATGGGCAGGCTGCTAAGACAACCAAGACTTGTCCTGAAGCAGAGCTGGGTGGGCTGCAGCTGGACACCACAGTACCACGTGCTCCTCCTGCTTCTGTTCCTTACCTGCAGACTGCCTTCTAGGCTATTGTTACCGGTCTTTGGGGGAAAATAAGGCAAATTCAAGACAGTGTAACCTCATGAAGGTTATGTCTTGAGCAAAGAATCCCAGAAGTTCAAACAATGGCACTTACAGCTTCAAAATTCAATTGCTTTACCTGATGAAGTATGAAGATTTATTGGGTCAGCGTTCAGCTCCTTGGGCACTCTATCCTGCAGTTCAGATTATGGGGATAAATGTAATAAAAGTAAGAGTAAATGCACTTAAAGTTGATTTAGAACTTAAGTCAACCTTATTTCCCTTAAACCTTTGAACCCTCATGGCTGCAACAGTACTTACACAAACACTGTCTCTTCACTGGAGGGCTATGATTACTTTTAAACCACAATCTATGTAACCTTACAGATAAATTTTTCTGGATCCTTGTTGCCTCGATACTCATCCCAAGGGCTTTTACTCTTGGGCATTTTTCCTCAGCTGCTCCACTGTCCATAAAGCATCACAGCCAGACAGGGAAGGGAAGATGTTTAACATCCAGTTACAGATTTCTGCTGACTTGAGTAAACATTAGATCAAGCAAACAGCCATGCATCAAACTTGGTTTTGATTAATGGATTTTGGTGAGAACATATTTCATAAGCAAAGCTTACAGATAGAAAACATCCATTCTTGTTTCCCTGAACAATCTTTTAGTGGATGGAGCATGGAGTTAGATCACCTTGGCAGTGATCTTTCCTGTTGGTTACCAGCAGATGGCCACGAACAGGAGAACGATTGCACCCATTTCTCACATAAGAACCATGGAAGAGGTTGAATAACTAAAGGTCCAGGGATCATAGGCTGTCTTTGTAAAACCTCAAACTGAACACAAGTCTTCTCTATCCCAGCTGAATGTCTAAGCAAACAGATTAGTCTTATCAACAGAGGAGCGGCTCTCTCTTTAATGGGTATCAAGTGTCTGCCCTCTAAAACCTGTCCTCTTTAGCCATGCAGCTTTGAATAACTTTTTTTGACTGTTGTGCCAGCCTGTGTCTCAGGCTGCTTGAACTTCCAGATTTCTTTGGCATGAGTCCACCCTTCATCGAATGACACTGATTTGAGTGTCCATCTTCTTTTACTCCCGTGCTCAAAAGAAAAGACTTATCTCTTGTGACATTACTCACTCAAATGTAGGAAGTTAGGTTAATCTGGACTAAGAACTTTCCAAATCTGTAAGTGGAAATCATTTGTGTTAATAGCTGTAGACTGTGCTCTGTGGACATTTTTCTTCTTCATTACCATTTATAAACACTACTTATAACCAAGCTCATTGTTCCACCTTATTTAAGAGCTATTTAATATAATGGCTTTCCTGTTTTGCTCTCCGTATGCACAGGGAATAAAAGGAAGCCCATGAAAAGAAGCAAAAAAAGACTACCATCATCTTGATAGCTCTGCAGTAATGAATAGTTATTGCTACCTCTGGACTACTTAGGTAAATGACCCATCTAGTGATTACCACATCTCTGGAGCTGATTGAACCTGTGATCCCTGTGTGGTCTCCCCTCAAGGGCACCTGTTTAACTTTCAGGCAGAAGCAGTTATCTTTCTCTGATCAGAACTTATTCCTTCTCTTCCTCAGCAGGGTACTGACCTGAAGCCTCCTCATAAATCATGGTGATCCTTCTCCACCGTTCTGAGTGCAGTTCAGCACCCGCGGAACTCTTCCCTCAGAAGATAAAAGCAGCTGATCACTGCCTCACTTTTGCACAGCAACATAATTTTAGGACAAAAGAACTAGGGGAAAAGCAGATAAATAACTGTAAATGACTCATATACATGCTAATAAACCCAAGATTTGTATCAACTTTGCCCACTCCTGGATTGAGCAAGAATTTCTTCGCCAGAGCAAGAGCGGACTCTTCACACATTTTGCCTTTTTTTCTTCCTTCTTAAGATGGGAGAAACAAATATTCAAGACTGAACTGAATCCACCAAGTACCCTGGCAGGATCTCTCCTTGCTCTTCCCCATGAAGGGCATTTCAAAGGAGTGGGCTACCACATCTGGCATAGCTTGGTACCTACCTTGTGACAGGATCCCATGGCAGAGGAGTTGATGCAAACTGCCTTAGATGGCATCAAGCGGAGAGAAGAAAAGGTATGTGTTGGCCCAGCACCATTCACCTCCTCTTCTCACTACAAGTCAGCTCTCATTCCACTTCCTGTATGTCTGTTTTTTGTCAGTAAAACAATTTCACCCACCTACATTTCATTTGCTGCACCCCACAAACAGACACCTGGGGCAGCTGCTCCTCTTGGGCTCATCCTGCCAGAGCTCTTACACTGCGTGCCTTTTCCCTCTTCACTGTGACAATTCTTTGTCACACATATCAGGGACTTACAGTAGCTTGTAATTTCGGTTTCTACAAGAAATCTGTCTTGTTCAGCCAGGAATGAGAAGGCTTGTCTAATGGTAACTCCCTGTTCCTCAGCTGCTCCACACTCCCATAGCATCTCACGTAGCGAGGCTTCTTCTGAAACTTCTGCCTGGCAGCCTGCTCCAGTCTCCCGCAGAGAACCTGAAAAACACTTTTTTTCCCCCTGTAACTCCTTTGCGACATTTCCTGTAGTTTTACAGTAGACAAGATTAAAAAGCAACAAAATGCCAAGACCAGCAAGGAGCCCTGTACTAGGTAACAATTTACGCTGCAGCTGTACAATAAAAGATTGTTAGGACAGCAGTTCGTTATAGCTTTGCCAGAAGCAGCCTGCCACACTGCAGTCGTATTGCGATATTGTCCCTGAACTACGAAGCTTCCCCTGCCTCGGTCGAAAGTCTCTCAAATGCTTCAGCATATTTTCCTTTATACTTACCTAACATTTCAAACTGTGGAAGAGAAGTTCTATTTCTTCTTTAACATCACTGCACCTTCTTTTAAACTGTACAAGTGCTTCATTTTTTTTTTTCTTTCTCTCTCTGAACCTCCCCTCCTGTGCAGGTTGGTGGGCTGTAAATGGCATGTGAATTATGCACTCATCTTGCCCCTTCATCCATTTTTAAGGCTCTGAAAAACTGTTTCTTCCTTACAAAAAATACATGATATACATAAAATAAAAATAAATTCAATAAAAATAAAAAATACATCTCTTAGAATATTTTACACATGGCACAGGAGTATTTCCTTGGGTACATGGAAGGAGCTTTCCTATAATATCTGCAGGAGCTGCTGTAGATTTTCATCCTTCTAATCTCACAATCATTAATTGTTTTAATTCCAGATGGTAGCTATTGAAAATCAACGGCAAAAATTACATACCCCAGATTCCGTATCAGTTTCCATTACAGGTTTGATTTGTGGCTTCCCAACCTTTATGTGATAATGTGCATTTCTGAGCCATTGCCGCTGGTTTACAGGGCTATGTCCAGTTCTCAGTAGCCTGCACTGGCAGTAATGCTGATACTTTTGAGATATCACCAACATTTTCATTCTAGACTCAAGCAAATATTTGAGGTAGGTTTTTTGTTTTGTTGTGACTTTTTTTTTTAATGAAATAGATGACTTAGATAGAGGGGTGAACCTGCATTTCACCACCAAGTTAACTCTTTTCCCATTCTTACCAGAATTTCCAAAGTGTGCCTATGAAATCTTTACTAAATCAAAATCATAGAGTCATTTAGGTTGGAAAAGGTCTCTAGGATCATCACGTTCAAATGGGTACACTTCTTCCTGAGAAATCTTTCTGGTTTGAATAGCTGACATATTATAGGAAAAAAAAATTTGCAGAGCTTCCACTAGATGTGGTTTGATGCATTTTGTGCCACTTGCATCTCAAATCTCAACTGTGCTCTAGTGCTTTAAGCCAATAAATGAATCTGACAATAGAACTTTGCTGCTTTAATAGCTTCACATTTGATTATACTTATACCCTATTTAGTCTGGCAAAGCATGAGAAAACTACCTTTAAGATTTCATAGAAATCAAGCTCAGGCAGCAGAGCCATAGCTCATGAGACCTGTAGTGCTTCACCAACATTATAGGCAAAATCTGCTCAGCCATTTGAATTACAAGTTCCTCAAATACTCTTTTTTACTTTTTACCAATGACTCTACCCTACATTAACTGCAAGAGTAGGTGTTAAGTTTTATCATGCAATTTAAAACCATACTATTGCCATTTATTTAACAGAGCTGACTAAGCTTCCTGTGGGAACGGGTGATGAGCTCCGTTCTGCAAGTGGCTGCTGGGTAGAGATAGGAGCAATGTTGACCCTGATACTCAAACTAGAAAACCATTAACTAGAAATTTCCCTAATTCACAAGATTATGCTGTACTTAAAAAAAAATGTTACCATGTTGTACCTTAAGTCATATATTTTTACTTTTAACTTTGTTTCTAAAGTATAGTGAGTTTTGTAAGGAATGGTGTTTGTAACGGCTGAAACCATATTTCACCATTTGAAGTTAACACGATTTGAGTTTTCTTATATTGTTCTGTTCTTGCAGAAGATAATTTTATCCTTAATGCATCATCAGGAGAATATTGAGTTTACATAAGTGATGGTAAAATTAAAGTATCTTATTTTGCAAGCCAACAGCCTTGAAATAGTTCCATTAGTGTAGCAACGGCAAACAGAGCTCACAGAAAGACCCTGCATTTTGGTAAATATGATTATTATTTGCCAGTTCTCATTGGCCTTTTATCTGCAGCTACACAAAGGGTAAACTGCTGATTATTTTCCACATAAGCCCTGGCACTGACTCTTTTTCCGGAGTTTAATTCTTTACCTTTTGCCTCATAGAGAGCAAAAGAGTGGAAGCTCCACTTGCTTCTTTCATTCTTTGATCTAGCTCCTGTTGCAGGATTAGCAAAACAATCGGTACGGTGATTTATTAGAGGCTTTTTGGTAGCTTTTCACATTTCACCAATACTCTTGGGTACACAGGACCAGGAGGCAGGCGAGTTGTCCTGAATCATACTACAGCAATAATAGTAGAGCCAAAGCGTTATTTCTTAATGAAGAAACCTATCTATGTATCTTCCTCCATTCCCCCAAACCAATCCACTCTGTGCTGACTTGTTCAGGAATTTTGCCATTAGTAAAAAGTGATCTTACACAAAGATACTGTTCTGTTTTTTCTGAACCATCCAATGATTACTAAACAGGGAAAATGAAAAGCATTGGAAATATTTTCCTGTGCATATTTGTTCTAGTTACCCAAAAAGTTTATGCAGTTTCATTCATAAGCCAGCTGGTTTTATATCTTTCTTTTACTGTATATTGCCATTTCATCTCAACTTTAGGTCTTATGGTTTATTAACAACTGCTGTTAGGTTAAAATGATGAAAGATATACCAGTTTAAAAAGTTGAGCCTTTAACCACTAAGCTATGCGTTGGGTAACAAAGGGTTTGGGGGACACACAAACACTTTGTTAAAATTGTTCAGGGGTGCAGGGCAAAAGGGGAGCAGTACAAAAGGAAACACTGGTTTGGGTGTTTATGTGGATGTGTTTCAGCCCTCTGCTCTAATGGTGTTTCCTGAGTTTTGCTCAAGACAGTCACTTTTCATACAAAATAACACTCAAAGGTTCTCTGTGTAAGTCATTAGTGTCTGTGTTTGAGGCCCAGAAAATAGAAATGCAGGATTCATTGCGAGGTATGAAGCCATTGGTTTCAACTGGATTCCATTCAGATCTGTGCATTCATAGGCACCCAGGATATGAGCTCCTTGGACACAGATGATGTGTTTGCACTACAGCAACAGCACATTACACAGAAAGTCATGAGTGTCCTAGTTTTTCTCAAGAATGTACTTTCAAAGTAAATCTCCGGATTGTCCCCATTTACCTGCTTTAGTTCACATTGGACCACTTGGTGAGAACTAACTAGTCAAGTTTAAGATTAAACTAAATTGGAAGCGCACATCAACAGGCATTTAGTTCACTGAATGAGAGCTTAACTAGTCTGATGTAAACCCCACCCCTTCAAAATACATAGCGGGAGTACATTGAGCCTGCCACACCACCTGCTTGTTTCTGCAGATCCATATCCACTGCTCCTCACTATTTTCTAACACAGGCACAGCCTACAGAACTGAAACACTCACAGAAGAGCAGATTGTATTTTAAGACCTCTTGGGGCAGAAGCTTGTTCTTGTACTTGTTTTCACCGTGCCCAGAATGACAAGACTCCAATCTAGATCCTCAGAATTTCTAATACTGCGATAGTTATAAAACCTCAAAGTATGACAAAAAGATAATAAGCTGCAAATCTGGAATCAAAGTAGGTTCTAGGTCTCTAAGTAAAGGGGGACGAAGGCTGCCAGACAGAAGGCAACTAGGAGAAAGCTCTTTCCCACTTAATTGTTTTTCCCACAGCACTGAACTCAGAAGGTGAGTCTTCTCTTTGTATTCCTACTGTCAGAAAAAAGGATGGAATAACTTCTGACTTACTAGGTCAGCATAGTCCTCAAAGCTTTGCAAAAATAACAAAGATGCAAGTATTTTCTTATGCCTACAGCTTGCCCTCTCCGAAAAACATAAATATAAATCATACACACCTAAATATATATTGATTACATTTTATACTTTGCTGAGCACTTTCGGAGATACTATCATCAGCTGGGCAGAGCTGGGAATGTACTTTAAGTGATGACACTCAGAAACACTAATGCACGTTTCCACAAAAAGTAACGCATCTTCCATACATAGCAATTCACTGCAACAAGCATTTCAGATTGCTGGTTTGTGTAGCTCCAGCAGAGTTAACCTGACCTTGTTCTTTAGAGAGCCGTCTTTGCAGCTGAAATATATAACAACTGTTCTCATATGACCTCAAATTCAGCCACTTTCCACCTCCCACACGAACCTTGGGCTATTTTGTTGTCATGAATTTCTGTTGACTGCACATGCAATAATCACTTTCTGAAAGACATTACAGATTAAGAAGCTAGTCGGGGAAATTCATTTTTGTACGTTGTAATACTTTTCAATCTGTATAAAACAAAGTGAAAATGTACAATATAGCAAGCTTGTTTCAGCTTTGGGGGATAGGTGGAAAGCCTGTCTTAAATAAAGCTTTCTACTATTTCATGAAGACAGCCAAAATTGGGCATGCTAATGATATGGTATTTGGGAAAAAGATGTGTATTTTAAGGCTCATTTGATGAATTGCTATAATTAAGGACTTCATAATCACTAGGCCTAATGCAGCTGCTCAGGTAAATAGAAGTAGTACAATGGCTGCTCTTTGCTCTTTTTGAGCAAATGCTGTAGCTTAACTCCAGCACTGGTGACAGCCTGGGCTAATTGCCACGACACCACAACAGTGTAGGATGGAAAAAGGTACAAAAGAGCAAAGGGCAGGGTTGAGCAGAACAGAGCTCCGGACAGCTTATATAGCTGTCCAGAGCCAGCACGTATCCATCATGGGAATTGTTTTCTTACGTGTGCAGTAGTAAACCAGCCTTCTCCTCACCTCTGCTTACCCTTAGAGCTGGGAAACAGAATTTAGCTCTTACAAATCATGTCATTAGTGGCTCAGTTGGAAACCAGATAAATTAGAATTAGTGACAGAATTATCCAAATAAATCTCTCTAGGATACAGATTAAGATAACTAATAACATATGCTTAGTTTATACTTCAGTCATACCTCAGCCAAACCTGGGGAAATGCTGTATATTTGCCTACTACTTAACTCCAAAGATACAGGACCAAGTTACACTGAGCATTTTGGTTACACCGAGCTCAGAGACCACTCACTGAGATCACTGAGCTAGTCCCACTCTTATTTCTATAGTGAGTCTTAACTGAAAAACCTTAGTTATGTGCTTGTTGTTAAATGGGTTGAATTTAGATTTGGGATTCTGCAAGATCTTATGAAGGATTTGAGTCCACAATGCTTCTCTTGATCTCATTTTAAAACATGCAGGAGAATTATTGTAGTAATTGTTATAGATTGATTTGACCCTAAGTAGCTAGTTGAAATACAAATTTTATTTTGTTATCAAATAGATATTGAATTAATACACAAGGCCCTACTAGATTTACATTTTTCCTCTGTTCCCTGAGCTCTACTAATATTTAAGTTTGCCTGTGTCCAGATAACCCATAGCCAGCACAAATCCTTGAAGGACATCATTATTACCCAGAGACTGAAAGCATAAAACAGGCAAGGAAACAATTATCTTTCAATAGAATTCAAGTGGGAAAGAACAGAGCACATTTCATCTGTGATATTTCTAACTCTACTATCACATCTCTAAGGAGAGGATTTAGGTCTTACATTGACCAGATGTTTCTGGAAAAAACCATCAGCATCAGAGTAGCTTTTCTGTCATTAAGAATTTCAGAATGGCAGCTGAAAAGGTGTCTTTCTTACGTTTTTAAACTAATATTTTATATTAATTTAATTATTAGAGGAAACCATGAAATCCACTTAATGAGACAGAGTTAAATATAGCAGAAAGGAGTACTATAATATATAATGAATTTTGGCAGCTGCTTATATTTAGGGAAATATATTCTATCCAAGAACTTGAAGAATTGAAAGAGGAAGCAAATTCTCATGGTATGCCTGAAGTCTGAAGGGCTATTCACCAGGGTACTAACAATCTTCAGAGGCAATAGCTCAAGATCTCATTAAACCATAGAATAGATTATGCATATTAAACCAGTAAGGTCTGGCTGATTGCTCAGATGTGCTGCAGAAGTGTAAAATCTCACTTAGTTCTACTACTGCTAGTTTTCTGTCCATCTTTGAACTGGAAAACTGCTATAAGGATTTCTGTACTGTATATTTTCTTTTCTGAATTGGTGAAATCAATCCACATTTACTTTGGTAGAGTGAATTGCAGTTATTCTATCAAAGGATTTATTCTTGCATCACTTCACAAAATAAGATGTACTATAAGGCCTCAAGCGTATTAAAAATGATGAACAGATAGTAGGTTTTCACGTGCTCACCATCCTACTCATCTACATAATCATTACACGTGAATATTTTTTGCATCAAAAATTATCTGCTATGTACAGTCTGTAAATCTACAATCAGTAAAAGTGTGAAGAAAAAATGTTGCCTTTAGCTAAATAAATCTCTTCCAGAAAAAAGTAATCCTCTTTCAAAAAAAATGAAGGAAATTAAGCAGAAAAATTCTGAGAAACAGGTGAAAATGTTAATTGTTAAATACACAGTACTCACTTCAATTAAATCCTATTTTAAGAATAAGCAGTTTTAAAAACAGTCAAGTGTGTTAAAATATAATTTGATCACCAACCACCCTTGGATAAGTTTTGACTCTGCAGGGCTACAGTCTTATACAGCAATCCAATTCAACCGCTGGAAACTCAAGATTTAAAGCTGAAGCTAAGGTTCACCTTTTTGAAAAGTGAAAATAGTTAACTGTAGTAAATAATATCTGCAGTAGGTTCTCTGGCATTTGAGCTCCCAGATCAGGATTAACTGTCTTTTGGGTTCTTTACTTACATCATTCAGGTCTCTTTGGTGAAATATGAATGAGGTGGTGTCACAAATACAGATAGCAAGCCCCTGAAGTAGTCAAGACCGTAGGCATGAAAAGCTTTACCAGTCAACATGAAAAACTCCAAGATACTTGCAGGCAAACAGGACTCTGCTGGAGCCTTTGAAAACTAATGGGCTGTATCATATGAAGCTGCCAACATGAAGCAAATAGATACCCTTAAATCAATCTGTTATAGAAACTCCTACTGCTGGACTTAACTTTTCCTTCTGGATAGCAAAATATTTACTCGGGAAACAAAAGCATGCTTTCTCATCTGCCTGTTCCAAACAGCCCATCTTGCTGTCGATGCCTTCTCGAGCAGTACAACCCCGGAGTGCGTTCTTATGATTATCTAACGGTTTGTACATCTTCCCTCATTTTTATACACTTATTAGCAAAGTAAGCAATTACGGAGGGCATGGGAGGAGAGAAAAGAAAACAAAACCTTTCAGACCAATGGGATAGAAAAAGCCTAACAAAAGGCGGCAGGAAGAGACAGACTTGCAAAGCCTCACAGCAGTTGCCATGGCACTGTGTCTGACTTCTTGACTCCAATGGCTGCAGACTTACTCTTTCTCAGGCAAGAAGAAGCAGCCACAGGAGTCACTTTTCATCCTCTCTGGGAAAGGAAATTTATTTTCCCTTCACCTTTTGGGCATTAAAGCTCAACTGTGTTCACAGCGCTGGGAAATACTGAGCTTGCCCTGAATTTCACATACAGTAGAGTCAGCCTACACCACTCGCCACACTCACTCTTCTCTCAGCCACTCATCTTCACTGGCAAACCCATTCCGGTGGTCGTCTCTCCAAAGCTTTTTCAGTCATTTGTATAGTGAAGTAATTCCCATTGCTCCCCTGATTGCCAACCTTTTGAATCTACAGCATACTTTCCCTTTCCTTCAGTGAAATTTGACTTATCCAAGCAACCAGGAAGACTGCAAAGTCCAAATATTATCTTAATATTTTTAAAAATCTTTTTTATGATTGCACCTATTCATCTATATAATGTCAAAGAAGAAAGGAAATATAATAAGTCTTCCTCCTCCAACTTCATGTCATTGAATAAGTTGATAAAAGACAAATTTCCTTTTCCTGCAGTCTCGAGGGCAGCTCTTCTGGTGCACTTTGTCTTCTCTCACCTAAATGACATCACCTGTTCTCAGTATTTCCAATAATCATTCTTGGCTTTGAGAGATCTAAATCTCTGCTGTCTGTACTCTCAGCTCCCATTTTTAGCAGTAGCATCGAAGGTGTGCCTTGTCACCAGCTAACTAAAAAAAAAGTTTCAACTTTGTTAGATCTCTTTCCCGTCTGTCACACTTGTTTTTTCCATCATTAGAACACTCAAATCTATTTCTTCTTTAGCTAAGTTATTGCTAAATCCTATCTGCTTCCCTTCTGCATTGTTTTCTAAATCTGTTTTCCTCTGTGATCCTGAAACCATAGTAGATACTTTTGACATTACCCCTTTTCCTGCTTGTCACCCTGCATTCTTTGGGATTTTGGGAATACAGGGGCTAAACACCCCCTGCCCTTGGCACCTGGTTTTGTCATTCCTGGTTTCACACTACATTCAGGCTTTTCATTTTCAGCTTCAGAACTCTCCAACCTAAACGGACATCTTGGTGCAGTCTGAGTTCTCCACTCCAAATGCCCTGTTTGAGTCTTTTTCACAATGTTCTTGGCCAGTCCTTTGACTCCTTTATCCAATACTATTCTTCTGTTTGGAATAACCTCTATAGATTCTACGTTAAGACTTGTTTCTTCATCTCTCTCCCTATTGATTATAGATCATTCTTATTATCGAAAGTGTAATTTTCCATGTATCTGCATTTTAACATCAGATTAAAAAAAAGAAGAAAACTTTGCTAAGTTCTCCGGAAAAATAGGTTTAAAGTTTTCTTTTCCTCCAAAATTCTTTCTAAATTTGAAATCAGCAATTATCATTCCTACATTTGCAGAACCGATTATATTATAGCTAATCACAGTAGCGCTCAGTCCACACTTGGTTTGGTATGTATCAGTGAGAATGGTTTAGGTCCTTCCGTGAGTAACATGGGACCATGGTGAAGCTAAACATAAATCAAATTAACAAGGAAAAAAGTAGTAATTGATAATTTGAATTTTTACAGCTGATTTGTTATTATGATTTTAGAGGCTTGGTAAGGCATGATCTGCCATACAAGGGAAAATTTAAAAAGGGAAGATAAAGCAGCTAGAACAGACAGGTACACATTGAAATGTATGGCACAAGGAAAGACAGTTGTGTCAAAGTCTTTTGACTCTTTGGTTCTCTGATGCTCCATGGGCTGTCCTCTCCCTTCGACAATTCTCACTTAGCATTTCCCTAAGAAATGGGTAGTTGCTGTGGAGTCAATATTAAATAAATTAAGCCAAAAGGGGGTTCAGAGTAACCCGTGTACCTTCAACTAGGTAAAATGTAGCACAGTTGCCTTCCTCTGGGGAACATGGAGGAAACGGACATACCTTTAGCATGTCTCAACCATCCGTCCCCTCAAACTTGTATCAGTCCACTTCCAAAACCTATTTGCAAGAGCTGAGAAGTCACTTGAAAACAGAACTGTAAACCCAGAAAATTTGAATTCAGAGTTGTGCTCTAGATACATTGATAGTATTCTGACTATAGCTATCATTCAGTGATGGAAGGGCATTTCCTGGCTCCTGACTCCAGTTGGCCTTGTGGTGCTAATGTAACGGTGGTAAGTGGAGCGGCATTCCACCCTCCTATTTTTTTTTTCCCCCTGAGTTTTAAGCAGTTACACACATGCATCCCTATGAAAGCAATACAGCTTCCCTGGCATAGCTGCAAGGATTACTAGCTTAATGCTTCATTTTTGGGTACCAAGAAGCGGAAGCAAAAATGCCACCTTAAGTCATGTCCCAAAATGAAGGCTTTTTCCTCCTAAGTCCCTCTACTTTCAAACTGAATGCACAACTATAACAAATATAGAACCAGAGAATCATAGAACCACGTAGGCTGGAAAAGACCTTTAAGATCATTGAGTCCAGCTGTTAAGCCAGCACTGCCTGTGCTAGGCACTGCTACTCTGGACAGCTTTCACTCCATTTAAAAAAAAATAAAAAAACAAGAAGAAAAAAAGACAGCAGAAACTTTCAAGCCACTTTGCAAGCTTTGTACTTCAGGGTTTGAGCAACAAGGGTCAAACAGAAACTATGAGTAAGACTCATTGTTCTGTTCTTTGTGCCTCCCGCTCTTCCTTGGCAGAGGCACACGCATCAGGAGCCTGCTGCCTTAAACTGGAACTTCCAGCCCTGTAACTATCTAGGATCACTCAGAACAAAGACAGTATTTATATACTGGCCATAAATGCCACCTTCACTGTTGGTAGCTATACCCTTCATCCCCTTTCCAAGCAGCATACAGCAATAATCACCAGCTTTAAAAACCAGTAGCAAATTCATGTAGCAAAGAAAAACACAGCTCGCAATAACTTGGTAACCTGGAGGTCAATGTTCCAGACACGTTCCAGCCAGGCTCGTGTGGGATCTGCTGTCAGATGATACATGCAAACGTGCAACCAATTTCTGCATAATAAAAAATACCTGAGCTCAAGCCAGCTACAAGGCTTCTTTCCATGTTTAACCACATTCCAGCTTTGTAGCCACACATCTCAACTTTTTACCTTTTTTCTTCTTCCGTTGGATGGTTAGAAAAATTTCTTCACTGAAAGGGCTGTCAAGCCCTGGAACAAGCCGCCCACTGAAGTGGTGGAGTCTCCATCCCTGGAGGGATTTAAGACATGTAGATGTGGTGCTGAGGGATGTGGTTAGGTGGTGACCTGGCAGTGCTGGGTTAACGGCTGGACTTGCTTTTAGAGATCTTTTCCAACCTAAACGATTCTATGATTTCTCAGTGAACTTGCTTTAGTCATACTGGGGCATTTCCTGTATTTACTTTCCCTAAGTGATTAAACAATCGAGCTTTTCTGACATAAATGCCTGTGGAGACGGAATAAATACCAAGGCCTCAAGCTACAGCATTTGTGGCACCCTGACTTACCATTCAATGCAGCAATGATGTGTACATTTAGCAAACGGAAAGAAACACACCATTGTGATTTATGATCCAGCACCTCTAAGCAACACAGCTTGAAAATGAAAAACTAGCTATGTTGTCTACTGTGTATAAAGGGGAAGGCAGGGCGTGAAAAGGTGAAATGCAAAAATACATATAGAAATCCAAATTATCAAATAAGTTTAAAGAAAAATCTGACTTTTATATTTTTTAAATCTTGAGTTGGTAATACCTTTAAGTCTCTGCCATTAGTTTTGAATGTGATCTTCAACATACAAGTTGCGAGCTTTCTTTCCTCAGCTTCCTTCTCTTGTCTTTGCTATTCCAGTTCTTGGTGAACGAGGCAGGTCTTCATGGTTCAAGTTACAGTTCCCTTCCATCAAACACTGCATTTTCCTGTGGTGAATTTATACTGCATTGTCGAGTAAAATTTACCAGAAAAAGGATTTTCGTGCTTTGGTTTATAAATAATTATGCCTTTGAGAAAAAGTTAAATATAAAGTCAGCAACATACAGTTGGTTGCATTCCACAGAGCTGGACAAGCTGCAAAACAACTCAATACAAGTGACAATAACTGCAAATATAGGTGCTAAAGAACGAGTAATCACATGCTATATTTCTGCAAAATATATTATAAAAAATGAAAGATGATACACAAACTGTATATGGCCCACGGAATACTGATTTTAATGTCCTCATTACTGTTAAGTTATTTTCTTCTCATGAATCTCATTTAGTAAAAATAGTCAGTTAATGGCACTGTATTGGAGTCTAAATTATTTTTTAAATTAGGTATGCTCAGAAAGTCTGTTCCGTAGGAACACTGCTGAAAATATGAATACTAGGAAAACACTAGGATCAGAGTGATGTAGGACTTTCAGCAGGTGGCTGATGGGGGTCACGTAGGTCCCTATTCTGAACACCAACTGTGGCACTGCACACGAGGACTGCAGACATGTACAGCGGTGTGCCGAGCTTTCCACTGCAAATCTTGAGCCGTAACTTGTACGCAACCCAAAAGCTCTAAGAATGACTGTACAGCAAAACTCTGACCTAAGAAAGTTCTATGAACGTAGATTATTTTACTGTTCTCATTATTGCAACACTGAAGCATCTATCCCAAGCAGTACGTCCTTAACATCACATTCTCATTTTCACTAAACCTCTGTACAGGATTTAGTAACTTCGTCCCCTCTTTAGTTTTAATTTCTCTGTCACGTAAGAGAAGGCAAGTAGAAGGTAGTACTGACACAGCACAGATCTGTGACATATATTTCAATAGTTATTTACATTCATTACAAATCATAAGTGTTCTACTTCCAATAGATGGTGAAAACCTGTGCTAAAAATCATGTATCACAGAAAAGTATTAGACTGCCACAGAAATATTCTTACAAACAATAATGTTGCTGGCCTTGCAGCCAGCTTCCAAACTTACCCGTGAGTCCATTTTCACACCTGAAACTTCCTGGGAAACAGTTTTGCTTTGTGCTTACAACTACTTCTATTTTGTCAGTTCCAAAGCATTTTACACATTTTAGTTTCCACTTCATAAAGATCTTTACTCTTTAGCTACTAGTGAAGAGAGATACACTGATGTACTGGATAAGATATGAACGCATAGTCTGAAGAGATTTATTTAAAACTTTGACCTACCTTTTCAGTGACCCTCTCTGAACAAAGACCTGAGTACACTTCTCCTGTGTAAGAAGTTCTATTTTAGAAGAGTACAGCTCACTCTGATGGAGGCCAGCAATGGACTGACTGCTCCATACTTTTCTCCCCTCACTGAGGGGTTCACATTGAGTCCAGGAACTAAAAAAAAAAAAAGTGGTTTTTTTTTTTTTACTTTAATGCCTGCTTTTAAACACTATTTCTTGAATAAACTAAAGTTAGAAGTCCCACAGAATTAAAATTCTTTGGTTCCAACCTGGAATTCAATTGTTAATCCAAGACTAATACATGTACGTCAGGAAACCAAAACATATTTCTTTCTGTAATGTACACAAATAATATATTTTTAAAAAATAATTGACATTGCTCTGGGTTAAATCCTAGACATGTAAAGATACATCTTTTAATGGACCTACAAACAAGTAAATTGAAGACACTGCCTGTTTTGTTTGGCAGGCTGCTAGGCACAGAGTACCCCCAGTGGCCCACCAGTCCATGAAGGCAGCCCAGGGTCAGCCACACTCTTCCATCTGCTCAGGTAGCATCGTAAAGCAAAAGAGGAAAGCAGGCAACTGCGCTGTACAAAATCATCAGGTAGGAAAGAGCGTGGTAGGGCATAAATCCCTAGGAAAGTCGGTGCCACTAAGTCGGTGTTCTAATGCACATGAAATACCTTGCTGCTACTGTCACAGTCATAATTTTATTAATTGTTCATGATGTAATATAAGTACTTTTAAAATGGATGCACAGTTGAAGTAATTAAAACATTTTCATGATCGAGAAGTCTGCAATAGGGAAAGTCTCTTACATTCATTCCTCTTTCCCGTAATGCCTGCTTGCACAGGAGAGGTAAAATCACAAGTCCATCATAAAAAGGTACTTTGAAAAACTTGGTTCTATTCTTCAAGCCTCAGGGTTGGTTGTTTTTTGTTTTCTTTTTTTGCTGTTGTTAGTCTTTTTTTTGTTTATTCATTCCCTAGAGATAAAGCGTTGTTGTTGTTGTTAGTCTTTTTTTTGTTTATTCATTCCCTAGAGATAAAGCAAAGTAGAAGAAACTATGTTTTACTAAGAATGTGTTCTCATGGCCTTTAATTTTCATCACTTCAGTCTCAGCAGGTCACTGCAACTTAGCTGTGTCTTTCTCAGTTTCCTTTACTATGCTGTATGAAAATATGGCCACAAAGAATTTCCCGTCAAACAAATCAGGGAGGGGAAAGCGTCCTTTGGATTCTATCAGCTAGGAATTCTGAAGTGCCCCACACCTGCTTCCATCCAGTGAACTGCACAGCTGCTGGCTGCGGTGTGCAGCACCAGCTGCCCCAGTTGTGGGTCAAGAACCTCTGTATCAGCTGTGGGACTCCAGCAGCCCCTTTCCCTGCAGTAGAGTATTAATGTGTTTTGGTTTTTTATCTTTATCACTAATATGTATATTCTACATTTAGATGAACTGATCCAACTAGTCTTACGAGTCTGCACATACAGAACTGGCCTGGCACTAGACACATCCTGACCTATATTACAAGTTTGACTATAGAGTCATAATACCATGTAGAAAAAACACTCTACTGCTAATACAGATAAAAAGAAGTAACTTTCTACTCTACTGCCAACTGTTGGAGCTTATACTTTAAAAACTCCTTGTACGGAACAGATCAGGTAGATATTTTAGCCCTGCATTTTGTCGAGGAAGCATCTGATGGGAGTGAGTTACTATGTAGACTCTAACACAGCTTGCCACATTTTTGCTAGTTTTCAATGTCCACGCAACAATAAATTGCCCATTACATTTATAGACCAATTGTATCTTAACTGTACTCATTATAGTCTGTGAGGAAACTAGGTAATTGGGTTGTTATACTTCTATCTTTAGAAATAAATCAGAATTACTGCTTAGTTAGAATAATTTTAAATGTCTGACTGTGCTTGCTCTGAGCATCCATTAACAAACGCTGGCTTCTACTTGACTTCCCACTGCATTAAGCAGGCCATTTCTGGACACAGGACAAAGCAGCTAATCAGCTGGAGGCTGAGAATAAACACGCATGGAGCAGGCACACAAACCGCGGTGTTCAAATACACGTGTCTTATGCCAAGGTTCATTTGTGAATTCATCTCAAGCGTTATACTTGCTAAGTCCTGTTGATGTGTTCTCAGGATGGTTAACTGCTAGAAAACAAACAGTATTTACAGCAGAGTTAAATGGAGTGAGTTACGCAGCAATACTCAAAAGCCCGATCTGGAAAGAAAGGAGGCGCACAGCAGCATTTGAGGGCAGCAGCACTCCGTACTGTAGCATCAAGCTCCCTGATCCTGTTACAGCCGAGGGACTCTGACTTCCAGGCTCGAGATTTCTAAAATTATGCACAGTCTCTCTGTGAGTGTTCAGAAATTTAGGAAAGCTGGTATAACAAAGCCAAGTTGGCCAGTAGAAAATACCAGCAACGAGGGCAGAGAGAGTAATTTTAGGTTTGTCAAGATATACTAACTCTGCATGGAAACACTTCCCTGCAGTTATGGAGGCTTTGGGTTCATAAACCTGAATTCTTTCCCAAAGTGGAAAAACTAAGTCTACTCCAAACATATCTCAGAGGCCAATAAATAATCATACTATTATCTTTTAATTCTGTATCTTTGAGATAGCTAACCACAGCTTTACAAAAGCTAAACAATAAATTGTCTTCTGAATAAGGGATAATTAACTCCCAACTACAAAAAAATACCAGCCATCATGCTATAAAATATCCTGAATAGAGATGCAATCACCCAGTTCAAAGTTCCACTTTCCATACAATAAAGATTCACTGAGCCAGGAAAAACAAACAAAAACCAAAAACCAACAAGCCTGCAAGTTACTATTTGGAGAGCTCACATATAAATAAAAGAGGTGTTTTAGTTTGTTTTGTGAAAGGTGCTAATGGAAGATCAGTCATCCCTGCATCAAAAGTGCTCTGTTGACTGAACGGTGTGACAGCACCGCAGCTCCTCCTGAGAATGCCTTCTAAGTGGACTCCTGGAGGCAAAATAATCGAAGGATCGCTTTGAGATGTGACTAACAAACCTCTTGGCAGTAGCTACACCTCTGCTATTTTTTGGAATTCCAGAAATAACTATAGGTAATGAAATTCACAGGCAAAAAAGAAAAAAAAAAAAAAAAAATCAGAGATGGATGGGATGTTCTGCAAATGTATGTTATGTAACAGATACCAAGCTTTGACTTCGGTTTATACTCTGAACCTGGCAACATATGAAGTTCAGCATTAGTTCACCAACTAAATCTTGCTACAGCTGTTGCCTTAAAAGAGCAAGATTACTCCTGTAAGATTAGGCATTCTGCTGTTGAATCAGGAAAGGTACTGTCTGGGAATAATAAGAATAAAATCTAAAGTGGTTCTTTATGGGAATTATATCTTTAATTACCAAAGTGAAAGCAACTCTGATGTTAGGAAATAACACCAGAAGCCCTGTATTAAATGTCAGTAAGTTCTGCATCAAATTAAAGCTGCAATTCTACAACTTGAATAAGCTAATAGATCTTCACAAAAAGAAAAACGGAACACAAAAAGAATACAGTTTAAGATAAAGTTACAAATTATTTAGCTATACAGGTCACATTTGCTTCAAATGTGGTCCAAAACCTCGACTGAAAGAGATCATGTTTTTGAAAAGTTGGTATAAAGTTCTCGGGTTAAACAAATGAAAATTTAAAAGGCTTAACATACAAGCTAGCTTTCTTACTGCGGCTTCTTGAATAAGATGCTCTAATGAATTAAATCCACTAGATCAAATCTTTACATCAGGAAACTCCAGTTCCAGGTTGGTTCCTTCCCCCTGCAACTGACAGTTTAGCTTTAGCTCAGTTCTAGAAAACATTGAAAAAAGTGTCATTTATTTCATCTGTAAGCAGAGTAAAAAAAATAGTTTAATTTTGTATGGTTTGCTTCTGAACTTCTGCTGATGACGTTTTTGGAAGTAACGGAGAATCCTTTCCCATGTTTTAACTTCACAAATTCTCAGTCTTTTGAAAGCACAGAAACTATCTAATACAAAATCTAATGCTTGCATTACAAAATGTAGGGCCTCATTGTCATCTTACATCCTAAGTAGACTTCCATAAAACTATACATTGACAGATCTTGTAATCAAAGGCACTGAACAAGCATGCTCCTTATCTGTGACTTGGACCCTCAGAACCTTCTGGAGGCTCAGAAATACTAACC
>JAVSBS010001426.1:19760-29848 GCA_033124195.1 Coracias cyanogaster
AGCAGTGTGCTCTTGTGGCCATGAAGGCCAATAGTATCATGGGGTGAATCAAGAAGCATGTGACCAGCAGGTCAAAGGAGGTTCTCCTCCCTCTCTACTCTGCCCTAGTAAGGCTACATCTGGAATACTGCATCCTGTTCTGGGTCCCCAGTTCAAGAGAGACAAGGAACTACTGGAGAGAGTCAGATGGAGGGCTACAAAAATGAGGGGTCTGGAACATCTCTCTGATGAGGAAAGACTGAGAGACCTGGGTCTGCTTAGTGTGGAGAAGACTGAGAGGGAATCCTAGAATGTTTCAGGCTGGAAGGGACCTCTTGAGGTCATCTAGTCTGACCTCCCTACATAGGTAGGGACATCTACCTAGGTCAGGTTACTCGGAGCCTCATTGAGCCTGACCTTGAATGACTCCAGGGATGGGGGAATCTTGTAAATGTTTATCAATTTCTAAAGGGCAGGTGTCAAGAGGATGGAGCCAGTCTCTTTTCAGTGGTGCTCAGTGACAGGACAAGGGGCAACAAGTACAAACTGGAGCACAGGAAGTTCCATCTGAATGTAAGGAAAAACTTCTTTCCTGTGAGGGTACCAGAGCCCTGGAACAGGCTGCCCGGAGAGCTTGTGGAGATTCCTTCTCTGGAGACTTTCAGAAGCCACCTGGACTTGTTCCTGTGCAACCTGATGTAGATGAACCTGCTTTAGCAGGGGGATTGGACTATATGGTCCCCAGATGTCCCTTCCAACCCCTGCCGTTCTGTGATTCTGTGATCAGACTTCTGTTTCCTGAAGCGATCTGTTGTGAGTGGAGCTGATGTAATTTATTTAAACTATGAATTCAAAGCTGCCGTTCATTGAAATGGCCCTTTGTGCAAAACCAGGTTTGGATCTGGCACTTCATTTTAACAATGGTTTTTGAAACGGCTGCTCAGAAATTATACTATTTGGTGTTATTAAATAAATCGCATCTCTTGAGGTTTCCCTGAAAGCCGAGGTTTTACTAAACCACACATTTGATGAGCTGGAAGGATTTTGTCTACCTGCAAGTGTCGCAGACGGTCCCTCAGGTGGGAAGGCGATGCCCGAGCTCTTTCCTGCAACTCCAGTCTGCTCTGCCAGCCTCGCAACTTGTCTTCCTGCAGCCTCACAAGTTGTTTTCCTCCTGGGCTCTACTTCGGGTGAGGTCGAGGACCTTTCTCAACGCTTTGAACACCAAACAGCTGATCAGAGATGTAGCTCTGAGGGTTCTGCACAGATGCTGTTATGGCAGTTTCTTCAAGTGCCTGGTGTTCTCCTGGAATAGATGAGTTGTGGATTTCCATCTACCTGCTTCCAGCGTGTTGCTTAACAGTTTCTTCTCTTGAGCATGCAAGGTGCTAAGGAAGAATGCGTTTCACGTCAAGAAGCTGTAATATTCTGTATGCGACAAGCTGACTTGCACTGCTTGTGTTATTAAAAATTAAGAATTTTTACTATAATGATAATTTTGTTTTAAAAATATGTAAACAAGTGCAGTAAGTATGGGGTGGGTTTGTTTGGTTTGGGGTTTTTTTTGGTGGTTTTTTTTAATTTGCAGCCTGAATACACATTGTTAATTTGTTGTCTGGGCTCTCCGAGGGAGCGTGCAGGGAATTGGTGTGGGCTTGGAGGGCCAAGTCTGTTCTGTCCAGTTTCAGATGCAGGTTAGTTGTTCATCCTTATATTCTTCTCTTGGCTCAGAAAACTGCACAGGAAGTTATAGGAAATACTATTTTCTGAAAAATACAAAAGGCTACTCTTGATGTTGCTTTCTTTGCAAACTATATAATTTTGGTGTTAAAGGTATATGATATGCTTATTTGCCTACTATGATTTATTTCGCTGTCTGATGGTATTTGTTTATAAGCACCTCAAAAGGAGAAGTGCTTTATCTTAATTGTCTGTTCCCATTTGGATAGCTAAGGACTCTATATCCTACTCTTTTATGAGATTTGATTAGCATAAGGGAAATGGATGATAGCCCCTTCTACTGCCATTTCTCCAAACCTGACGTCAGTAAGACTTGAACATCAGATTTGGTGGTTCAGACCAGAAATTTGTACCTCTCAAATGGGTGACGCTCACTTTGTGCAAACACTATTTATTGTTAGGGAAGCATTTGGAATTAAAATCCCTGTGGGTAAGCTGCTCAGACCTGCTGTTAAGATTACAGAGTTCTTGATTTTTAATTTTTTTTCCCCCCATATTGCAATGTGGGTACTGGAAAATTCGGAAGATCCTGTAGACAACTTGCAACATCTGAAAGAGCAATCACTGAGTGAATTCAGAAGACTGGAGGATGAGAATTGCAGTTTGATTCACAGCTGCATCCCTGCAGACGTGTTCAGATGTTGCAGATCTATTTGTTGTTCCATCATCAGGCAAAGGGCTGGGAGGCAGGTTTATCTCGGCGGCTGTTCCCCAGCCTAGGCGGCTGTTCCCCATCGGTCTTTAAGGATGTGGGGCAACCAGCATATGTCTAGTTTGCACTTGGCGCCGCCAGAACTTTGCTTTGTGCTGCCTGTGCTTCTGAAGGTATTTGTATAGAAATTATGTGCTTTCATGGGCATTTATGGTGATAATTAATTTTCATCTCTCTTGAGCTTCACGACATAAAACAGCACACTCTTGTGCTGCTAGCCTGATTTGTTTTCCTTTTTTGGGATATGGGAGTATTCACCCACCCAGTGAAACGATCGGGAATGGCAGCCGACGTGTTTTTCATTTTGCTGCTAAGACCGTGTTGTGCAAGATGCAGGTATCGTGCCGAGACTCTGTATAGCACAACATTTATACTTTGGAAATCGGGTGTAATAGTTGAGAATGGTTTACACTGTCTTATCCTGACTCTTTTGAATGACGCTGATCACGATTGCTCCAGTGCTGCGGCTGGGAATGAGTCGTGCTTTGGGACTAAGACATCAGTAGGCCGTTCATTTCCAAACTGCTGGGAGAGGAGGAGGTCAACATGGAGGAGATGTGTTGGCTCCAGTTCCAAAGAGGTACCTCATCATTTGAGTGTATGGAGGAATGAGGGGCATATTTATTATTCAGCTGTCATCAAGAAGTAATTTCCGTAAATCTTTCTTTATACTATTTACTCTGTAGCAGAGAGGCTGCCTGTTTCTTGTTGATCAGAGAAAAAATCTTCCAAGATGTTACGGGCAGGGAGGAAAGGCCAGTACGAGTTTTCTTGAATGTGGAACATATCATGTAGGTGATGTATTATGTTGTGGTTTTAGCAGCTATTAGTTTGTGATCTCACGGGTTTTTAAGGACTCAAAGAGGATTGTGGTGGTAGTGTATATTCTTTTTACAAATGGAGAAATCATGGCATAAAGTGGTGAAACAATGCAAGTCCTCATTCGGAAGTGGAATGCGTCCGGTGCCTCTTAGTCCCGTGCTCTTTAATGTAGGCTGCATCGTTTGGGTAGAGATTTTTAATACAACTTCATGTGCACAGCATGCTGAATTATGACTTACAAGCTTTTTTTCCCCCCCTCCAAGATTTTGTATAATAAAGGACAAGGAGGAAAGCATATAAAGCTTTTAAAGGTGTTTGACTAGAGCATGACGCTGTTTTGGCTAGAGCTACCCCCAAAAGATGCTGTACTCATGCCCGTACATGTACTATCCTTTCCATGTACACACCCTTTGTGTGAACAGGTAGCAAACCAGCGCAATGGGACTTGGTCCACGCTGTATCTGTTCTTTTTGACTGGGTTAGTTTTATCACTGGAGAAGTTTGTCACTCCATCCTACAACTGCTGCTGCTGGCACAAATGAATGGGTCACCCAGATGTGGGGGTGAGGAAAGGATCTGCTCCTTTGCCAGAGACCTCAGTGTCTGCCAAGGTAGCGCTTGCCAACCTCCTCAGAGTTGAATTCACACCTCCTTTCTCTGTTGGCAAACAGAAGAAATGCTACTTTTCTGTATTCTGCGCTGCCTTCCTCTGTTAATGCAATATTTCTATTTCAGTGCTTTTGCTAGCTATTGAGAACCATGTGTGACAACGGAGAACTGGAAGACAAGCCACCAGCTCCTCCTGTCCGGATAAACAGCGTTATCTTCAGTACAGGGGGCAAAGACCAGTTGTCTGCCAACCACAGCTTGAAACCCCTGCCCTCTGTACCAGAAGAGAGAAAGCCTAGGAATAAAATCATCTCCATATTCGCTGGCCCTGAAAAAGGTAAGATGTCTCTCTTTTCCAAGGTTACTACTGGTATTCCTTTACTCTTTTTGTAAGTTTTAGTAATGCTTTAGACATTTGAGTCCAGCCTGCCCAAGCGTAGGGGATTGGAGGAAGTGGTCAAAGTTGGGTATGTGTGTTCGATGATGTTCTTTCTGGTTGCACTGGGAGTTTTGAGGATGAAATGTTAAGTCAGAAAAATTAAGTAGCTCACTGAGGAAAACCACCACCCATTGCTTATCATGTTTGCTGCCCAAACGTTGCATTTCCAAACAACCCCAATGAATCTTTGTGATTTCTGGTATTATATTACTTACTATTTTGCTACGCTAATGCAGATTTCTAGTTTAAACTGAACATCCAGCTGTTTTGTAAGTAACTTCATGCTGATGACCATTTATGTGGTACCTTGAGAAGAAAAAATGTAGTAAAGAAATAGCGGGGAGGATGCAGTGTGCGTGGAAGAGAATTGAGAAAAATGAAGTCTTTCTGTGTAACGGCACTGTTAGGATTAATTACTCGGTGAGGAGGGAATCTAGATTGCTGTAACCCAAGGATTATTTCTGGGAAAAAATTGCTAGACTGTATTTGTGCTTTGTTTCTGTCCTCATTTCTGTATGATGTACATCACTGGAGCTCTGCTTTTGGTCTATATCCATATAAAACAAAATAATTCGCAGATAGAAACACCTTCTAACATCTGGTACGGTAAAACTGTGCAGGGACTTACAAGTCTGCCCTGAAACTGCTATTGCATTTCATTGCTCTCTACCAGTTAGCATTTTTGTGATTACTAGAAGCCCCTGCTGCTGTTGATGTCGTCTGGTTCTGTTCTTGGCTTCCTCTGCTTAGCTGGTGATGTGCAGGGCAAGACTGGTTCGGTCATGCCGACACAGGTTTGACTGTTGCTCTGCTGGTTATTTATTCGCTTGGCTAAGTATTTTCCCCAGGGCTGGCTTTTACTCTTGCTCAGCCACGTGAGCAGCCCCTCAGCAGCCGTGCCTCACCCTGGAGACAAACGCTAGAGGCCGGCTTCCCTCTATTTAGAAAATCTGGCTTTCCGTAATCTGTCAGTTAGCTCTCTCCACAATGAGCGTGTTTTCCTTTTTTGGAGGATGGGAGGATTTGACCAATGTAGCTTTTGGAAGCAGAATAGTTCTTTCACAAGGTCATTTACTGTGAAATAACTGTCCGTGGCTAGATTACGGCTATAGAGGTGGTGGTCTTTTTTACTGACATAGGGAAGCCTTAAAAAGTCAAGAGGGAGAATGAGAAACTACTACAAGTTGGTGGCAGCACCCCAAGAGAGAAGCTCCAGGCCTTGGAGGGTGGTGAAGGTGATGAATCTGGGTGCTGTCAATGAGATGGAGTGCCACGTGTGGAGCAGGTTCTATCTTAGCCTTTCAATACTGCAGAAATGGTGTTTTACCATTATATTGTTGGTCATGCGAGGAAATGCCTAGAAATTGTCATGGTGAGCACTGTAAGAAAATCTTGTGAACGGGTCAAATCTGTCCATCTTCAGACTAGTAGGATGGTTTTGGAGCTGGCATGGCCCGTGTCGTCATGCTGTTGCATTGATGGTTCATCAGAGCATTTGTAGTCCTTTTTTACAACCAGGGTTATAATGAGGTAGAACATAAACCCCACATGAAGGAAGGTTTTCTTTGCTCTGAACTAGTAATACCGTCTAAGACCTGCTTGTGTTATGAATGAATTATTAATTAGCAATGCAAGTGGGTGCAATGCGACTGGAGAGCTTTTTAACACTTCATAGCACCTTTACTTCTCCTTGGATGTTTCCTCTTTACATCTTGGGGTAGGTTTGTTCGTTGCTGAAATGGCCAGGATGGTGCTTGAAGACTTGTCTGAAGTTGGTCGTATTGGCTCGTTTGGAATTGCTTTGGAGTCCCATCACTTCAGCTTACTCAGATCACGCTGCAAATACCGATGTGTTCCAAATTTATGGGAATTAATCTGTGTACTTGGCTAGCCTGTGTCTGTATACCTACTGATATTTAGTGATGCAAACTAAAAACGGAGGAAATAATTTCTGCTGAGAAAAGTACGTCGCAGAGAAAATGATGTACCTTTTCTTGATGTTAAAAAGTATTTAAAGTAATGTCTTTCTGGAAAAAAGCAGGAGGTTTTACTGCATGACAAGATAATATGGTTAGGAAAAAAGGTAATTGAATTACCTAGTTTTAAAAAACCATCTGAAAGCTGTGGTTTTTTTCATTTGGAAGAAAAACGTGTTGATTGGATGACCCACGGCAAGGATAATTTAAACATCTAAAGAAATGGTTTTGGCCCTCAAGATGGGAAAACCGTCTGTCAAATAGAAGCAGAATATAAATGGACACTGACTTTTTGGCACTAAAAGAATAATCTGATGTTGTTGTTTTGCTCATTAGCATAGCTGAGGCACACCCTCACTAGAAATGCCCATTTAAATACTTTCTTTAAACTCTACTGCTGAATTTCTGCTTTACAGAAATATTACCTTCCTGCTTGGATTTTAAAAATCTAGTCAGACTATTGGAAAATTAATCTGTCAACCTGGGGTAGAAATGTTTTCAATGGAAAAATTTCTCCGGTCAGTGCGAAAATTAACAAATTCCTGCAAAAATGGTAAATTCTCATTTTCAAAAAATGAAGGGATGCCTTACCAGGATAATCCGGATTCCAGGATCATGTTGTTCAGCTTTTTTCTGCGGATCTGTCTATGATTTTTGCAAGGTCCATCCTGGTCAGCGTCATCACGTATCTATTGCCAGAGCTCTGCCCACTTGTCCCCTGCCTCATCTTCGCTTCTCTTGGGAGGTTTCTCTAGCGTAGGAGGTGGTGGTGGGAGGTGCTGTGCTTTGGGGGACTCCCTGCAGACGATGAGGTTTAGCAAATGCAGGCTTTCTGCCCCAAGTCTGAGCTAGTTCTGTGCTGAAATAATCGTCAGAGTTTGAAGGGATTATTTAATGACCTAGTCATGGAGGGTTTTTCCCCCCATTTCCATTGTTTAGGTAAATGAAGTGATAGTCATCTTTTTACTAGAGTACTTAATTGCCATGAATTTCCTTGGCTAGACTTCTGAAGTCAAATGAACGTGCGTGGTTTTTGGAAAGCGTTAAAATAGTCCCCTGAAACAAGAAATGTTTGTCTTTGAGCAGAACTTGCTAAAGGAGGTGCTGTGGGGCATTGCCCGGGCCCGGGGGTGACTGGGGGTGATGTGTGTGAGGTGCTGGCTCGGGGCAGGTTTCAGTGTGGTTTCAGCTGTGGCTCAGGAGCTCTCAGGGTACCATCTGGGGTCATCTACCTACTGCCACCAGGCTCTTCAGAAACATCTGTGTTTCTTGCTTTGTGTACAGAGGTTGGCTGGTGGGAAGCAAGGAATGCTTGAGGGTGGGTTTGTGTGTTAAGTACTTTGGGTGATGCCTTGCAGAGTGCCTCTGGCTTCATTTGGAGAAGAGTCTAATTATATCTGAGGCACTTTCTTAATCAGAGCAATTCTCCAATTCACCAAACCCTTCTGAAGGACCTGCCAGGAACAGGAGGACTATATGCTGCTGTCTCTGCAGGGCCAAGGGACTACAATAGAGATTCACTTGCTGTTCAAAATGAGTTGCCCTTTATCAAAGGGATTCCAGTTTAAATACAGAACTCTGTTGCAGACATCATCAGAGGTTCAAAAGCAGCGTGGCCTCGCGGTGGCCTTGTTCGCAGAGCCTCTGCCATGTCCTGCCAACACATGACTCACAGGACTTGCCTCTTGACTGAAGCTCGCTGCTTGCATGCGTTTGAAGTGCTGCTCTGATCTGCTGTTCCTGTGGGCAGAAGAGTCTTCTTTTTTAAAAAAAACAAACCAAAGCAACTCTCCTTGCCTAGCCTGCCAAGAAGGTCTGTGTATTTTTGGCAGGAGTGGGTTTATTTGTGCAGCACATGCTGGAGAATTTGAGCACCAGCTCCTGTTCCCTACATGTCAAGTCCTCCTGAACAGGAACCTTCATGAGGAATAGAGCTTTTTTTTTCTTTTCCCATCCTTTCACATAAACAACTGCAAGAGATTGGGAAGAAACAGTGCTTTCCTTAAAGATTTTTACATAAGCAAGTTTTTCCCCAGTCCTGTGACTGAACAATATTAATGAGAACATTCGGCAGTCCATTTGCTTTTTGGCTCTGACCTGTGCAGCCATATTAAAGATATCCTGTTTATAATAGCCACGTCTTTCCACTGCATTGTTCAGCTGGAGGCAGCCCACATGGCTTTTCATTTGCAAGTATTGTCTTGGGCTCCCCGTCCTTCCTCTCCCACCAGCGTGAGGGGATTTCAGATGGATTCTCTGTCCCTGAGCAGCGTGATCTGCCTCTTGTTAGTAACTTTTTACCGTGTCGTAATGAAGAGGGTGCTGTTTTAGCTGCTCTTTCTATACTGAAACTACATGACTTTTATTTTTAAGGTGAATTTAAAAACAAAGCAAAAACCTTTTTTTATTTTTTACATACAGACATGAAATGGTAATCAAGTTAGATTACAAAATGTTGTGCTGCTTTCCGTTGTGCTTGCAAGCACTACGGCGTTCTTGCAGGCTCCACGCACGTTATAATAAATGCAGCTGATTTCGCTAATACCCTCTGGGAGCCCACGGGCATTCCCAGAATTTCACATGCAGTTTTCCTGGTATCGGGTTAGGCACACTCTACAGCTCACTGCCAGGCCTCTCTGCCTTTCAGCAGAGGACCATGAGATGAGGTCTTGAGCATCATCTTTCTACCTGGAGATCAAACAGCAGGTACACTCCGTTGCTCTGGCAGAGAAAGAAAGCAGGGCTCGGGTTTTTTTTGCAGATTCCTGAAACCTTTCCACTTAACTCAGAACCTTTCCCGGGTAAGGGGAACAGAATGGTGTATTTTATATTTAGAGTTAACTACAAATGGTCTTCCATCTTTATTTTTAATTTGTCAGAAAAACAAAGGAAAAAACAACAAAAACCCCACGGTCCCAGGCATTATAAAACATCTTATATATGTAGTTGAGTCTAGGTTGGATTGTGCACATGGTCATTCTCATTATCTGTTCCTGTTTCTGGTACTTATTATGCTTTTTTTTTTCCTTTTAATTTAAATTACTCAATTGCTCTGAGGCTATACAATCTTCTCTTCATCACCGGAAGTCCTAGTTTGCATTAATTTACCTTGAAGTGAAGCGAGTGAGCTTTTACTGTCTTTAGGGTGAACTAGGGGTTGAACTGAAGTTGTCTTCAATGTTGTTCTTAATCCATATTAAAATGGCCTTATTTGCCTTGTAAACATTTCATATGTTTAGATTTCATATGCTCAACAGAGCTTCTTGCACTTAAGTGCTCTTAATCTATTATTTGCTTGCTATTATGGTATAAATGATTTGAATTGAAGAAGTTATTCTTATGTGAAGTCTATACCAACCTGAAAGTATCAAGTCACTGCACTGCACGTGTAAACACTTCCATCCAGTAAACAGAATAATGATTGCATTCATCTGAACTGCTCTAATGCTTGGATTGATTATATTAAATGGAGACAATAGGACTTGAAGTCTTTGCTCAGTAGGTCTTTGACTGTCTTTTTCAGGAAGCAAGAAGAAGGAAAAGGAAAGGCCGGAAATCTCCCCACCATCGGATTTTGAGCATACCATCCACGTTGGCTTCGATGCTGTCACGGGAGAGTTCACTGTAAGTACACCTGCCTTGGAATTGCTCAGAGAACAGCCATGGGGCAGTGCTGCAGCGAAGCCCTTGCGATGCTCTAGAACAGAGTATGAGTTAGTCTTTGTTTTTATTAAAGAACTTTACTGTGTATTTGTACAACGAGCAGAGTAATGAGACTGGGAGCTGTTAGTACGTCTGCAGTGTACATGTC
>JAVSBS010001427.1:7762-35887 GCA_033124195.1 Coracias cyanogaster
TATGTGAGTACCACTTGATTGGTAAAATCCTTTATAGGACTTAGAAAACACACTATCCTTAGGGCTAAACCTCCAGTGCAGCAACACAGCCCTCTATTTATAGATAGGGAGCAACTCCATGACCACTTCTTCCAAGCATAGGGAAGCAAGTGTCTGTGAAGACAAAGGGATCTGTTAGCCATGTATATCTTTTTCCACAGCTTTACAGAAGGCACCAAATATTGACACTTTTTTCTTCCCATCGTGGGCTTCTGTACATTCTCGGGAAAAAAAACCTGCCTCTCACTACCCATAGTAAGCCGTGGTAGTTTTATTACCAAGGTGCTGCATGAATCTAAACCAGAGAGCAGATTTGGCTCAGCAGAGTTGTCTTAAAAATAATGAGCACCCACGCTATTCTAGTGCATTACATTAGAAAAAAAATGCAGTTCAATAATTTTCATTTAAAAAACCTTTCATTTAAGCTATTTAGAGATTAACACCCATTTTCTGATAAAATTGTAAGGTGAACACAGACAAGAAGTAGTTCACATGTTAACGTATTTACATTGTTACTTTCTTAATGTTTTTAACAAATATTCTTAATAAGAACATATTTCCTAAGTGAACATCAGCTCAGTTAACAATTCAAATTGAAGTCATGTAGCACGATGGGCCATATTCTATATTTAGCCTGGCATGAGGCTCCAGCAGAGAATAAGGTGGGCAAAAGTAATTCTATGCTGTCTCTGTGCTGTTTGCATTCTGGGCTTGATTGGGTCTGCTCGCTCCAGGCCATAAAGCTCAAGGGTTTCAAGTCATAACTTTCAGGGTCCGTGTAAAAAAAAAATAAAACTGAGCAGAGCTTGGCACTAATGTAAAATGTGATGGGGTCAAAAATAACTTTTGGTTATATTTTTGATAACTCATTGAGGTGAAATGTATTGCCCAGGAGAGGAGAAAAGGCCACTCATGCATGGGAAAATAAAATTGTTTCAGCCATGGCACTCCAAAAATGTCTTATACTCTGTGCTGCCTCTTGGCATGTGAGGTGATTCCCTATGCTTTTGATACTCATGGGTCATTTCAGTAAACCTTCTTATTCTTCCTGGCTTTACTCAATTTTTGAGTCTTAGAATAGATTATAGTAGATAAATGTTGTGCCATTTCTTTGTCCAATGGTCATTTTCTCTCCGCTTCAGGAAATCTGTGAATTTGGTTTTCTCTTCCATTAGATTATGTAGTGAAGCAATTAGATCCTTCTTAATTATCATAATTACATCTTTTCTAATTTCCTCTGTCAAATTACTTCATACACACACGCATTCTTTGTAATCCACTATATCTGAATAACCAAAATCTCGAAGCGTCAGCCAGGGTGTTGAGGAAGATTGAAAGCAACAGTAGCTAAGAAATTAGCTAGGCTTCCAGTGAAAAGGAAGAGGCTGAAATACCATCCTCCAGTATATTGAGAGAGAGACATCTCTCATGGAGATTTAAAATGTTTGTAGGGAGGAAAGATTGGTTTTTGTTTGTCATCTCCAAGAGTCTCCTGGCAACTAGGTTCCCTTCTTTTGATTTCTAACAGTTTATGACCATTCTGACAAAGAGAAAGACTGGAGACATAATTAAAAATAAAAGATAAGGTTCTTTCATATAGTTCATTTCATCCACAAGAACGGGATCATGGACTGTGAGCCCTAAGGCTGCCTAGGACAAGTATTACAAGAAATTTGTGGCATGGACAAGAAGAGATTGTGAGATTCTCAGCTGATAGCCAGCAAATGGGGAGCACCATGAGCAGAAAGATAAATGCAAATAGTTTAAATGTGCGTTTTTCCCAACCCAGGTTGTGTGCCTTTGCTGAGTTGGAAGACTGCATTTCTATGAGGTCTATGATATAGAGAGAATTTAATGGAACATTTTTGCTGTCTGGTGCTGATGATACTTCTGATAGAGTCCAAAACCAAACTCAGAACATGTAGTGCAACATCAGCCCCATCAAAATAAACCAAACTCCCAGCACAGCCCATCTGAATGGCATTGTGACTTGCACATGTATGGACGTCAATATATTTGAGTCAAATTTCCTTCTCAGTTACCCAGCTGAACTTAGAGATTCATTGCTGCTTTGGTATACATGCTTCTGGAACTTTTCCTACTGGCATCCTCTCGTAGTTCCAGAAGAAAGCAGTATGATTGCTTCTTGCTGTATGGAGACTTCAGGTTGTGGATGTGTGGTAGTTTTAGTGACTGAATCTGCAGTGATCAGCTGACTCTGCTTCTTTCATTGATATCACAGCCTGCTCTGCATGGCGTCACATCCACATGACTAATCCGTAACAGAGCTGGCTCCCTTGCTATCATTAACTTTGGTTCATCACGATGCTTCAGCAAACTGCCAAGCTCTCTGGTAGTAATGAGATAAATATAACCAACTGAAGCAACAACACGAGTGTAAGCAGCAACTTTATCTTGCCATTTCAACTTTACACTTGGGAAAAGGAACGACTGTTCTGAACGACTATCACAGCAGTCGCTGATACTAGCCTGAGCTGTTGATGTTGACAAGGTTTCCAAAGGAGACTCACAATGTCCCACTGGATTCGCATTTTATATATGTCAGCTTATAAATGGCTAGAACTTCCTTTTGGCATTACACGGGATCAGCAGTAAAGAAGCTACATAAGTCACATTCTCTCTTGCTGTAATCGATGCAATTGACTTCTCAGATGATCTGGCCCAAAGTACACATTTAATCCTTTCAATGCTGGTTTTTTTTAAATTTGTATTAGTGAGATAGCTTTCCCTGGTTTGAACTGGATTAATATTGATATAAAGATACAAGGGACACAGAATCAGGTTCCTGAAAGTGGCCATCAAAGAACTTACTGCTGTGGAAGAAGGGCTAAATACTTCTCTCATCTATGCTATTGTAAATCCAAAGTAATACTGACAAATCAAAATAATTTAGTTTGACAGGAAAATGCAGAACGTGATACGGAATGTATATAGCCTTTGGCACCCATTGGGTAAACCTCTGCTAGCAAAGAGTCCACCTGTACTGATGAGACACTAAGTAAAAAATTGATGCAGTATGTACTGAGGGCAGTGTGAGGGGAAGACCAACCAACCAAAAAAACCTACTTCTAACAAAATAATATGGAACACAAACCTGCTAAGCAAAGTTAAGTGACCTAGGGTAGATTCCAGTCTATCCTGCCATGGTACACCTTAAGCAACTCTACTGACTTCACTGGTGCAACTGAGAGCAAAGTACATCCACTGTATCTTTCAGAGACCAGCAGCCTTAGGACACCAAATGAGCCTTAGTGTGTCTTAGTAGCACATCCACAGCCTGCATGTCAGATGAATCTGACTTTTTCACACACTTCCACTGAGAGTGCAGTTGCAGATAGTATCGGTGTATCTGTGCTTCTCATTATTCATTCAAGGATGACACCTATGTTATGCTTGCTACCATTGTGCATTAATCTACTTTGCAGTTTTATGTCAAATACCTGTTTGAAATCCAAGTAGATTATGTCCTTTAATCACTTTGCCTGGTCTGTGTTCCTTGTGATCTCATCTCTTATTAATATCTTTAGGATCTTGCCTACCACCAAGGTCAAATGGGTCTATAATTTCCTAGCTCCACCCCAGGCCTTTTTAAAGAGGGTTATGTTTGTGTAACTGCGATCCTTCAGTATCTGCCTCCTTTTCAGAAGGCTACGAGAAGTCTTTCACCTGCTTTGTATGGGTTTGAATTCTAATGTTTTCTAGATATCCTGAAAACACTGCGTTGTCTCAGTTGCTCTACTTTGCCCCAGTGTGTTACACTGTACATCTAGGCTTCTCGCTGCTAGAATTTTTCTACGTCTGGTATCATCTTGTCTTCTTCCTACATAGGGAGTAGCTTATTTCATTTTTCATTTATCTCCTGTTCGTGTAAGATTTCTAATCTTTAATCAAAGCCTGTGTCTTTTTTTTCACTTCTGTGAATATAGTGAATCTTTTGCCATCAAAGTGTGAGCAGCATACAGGATTGTCTGGTCTATACAAATATTCTTTCTAAGATTCCACTTTCACATATGTAAATCCAAAATAATTCTTAGGAAAGCAGTAAAAACTTTTGCTTGTCCACTGAGATTGTAATCATACCTGTGTCTGATCCTCACTGTAGCCTGTCTTCTACCTATCAGGTTAGAAAGAAGTTCCTTAGTGGCAGGACCATTTTATTTTGTAACCTTGAATACCTCCAAGCATAAGCAAAATTAAAGAGAAATAACAGCACAGTAAACATACAGATTATAGGATGAAGTTGATTGTGATGAAGAAAAGTCATCAGACAAATAATGTTTTGCTACATTCTTTAGGTGTACACTTAGTCCAGTTGAAGTAATTATATTTGCATGGATGAAAATTAACTGTAGAAAGTTAATTAAGTACATAGCATCCTCACCAGTGGCTCCAACAACTATGCAAATAAGCAAAAAGACGTATCAGCCACAAAGAAAGTACCTGTCATAATTAGAACCAGAGCTTTTGAGTAGACTTGACTACAATAATGAGTCACAGAAAGAAATTTTGACTTTGTATTGTCAAGTGTATGTGTGACAGGAGAGTAAACAGGAGATTTCACTGGAAATTCTAGTTAGGAGTCTTTCAAGAGAACTGAAAATACATTAAAAATAAAGCATGACAGTTTCTCCCTCTTGTCATTTAAAACTTTTCTACCCCAATAATTTATGTCAGTGGTATGACTGGACATATTTTTACTTGTTTTTGATGAGAGAGATTGCCGATTCATTTTGTATGCAAAGCAGCGCAGGTAAGGGCATAGAACATGCCACTTGGGTGGTGTCAGCATTCTCAGCAGGGAGCGTAACTTGAAAGGCATGTCACAAATTAAGGTCATGTTTAACATGCTGTTGCCTTTGCTGATGCTTTTGAAACTTGCCACTAGTGTTACAGCTTTGTTTTTAGAGCCCAGCCTCTTCATGAGGGAGTACACATACGTGACTTGGTCAAGGGTACAGCATAATGGCCTTTTTCAAAAACTGTGGGGTTTTACCAGCAGTAATTAGCAGTATGGTACAGGAGGGGGCATGAGTAGTGTTCCCTCTCCTTCCAGTGAGAGGGAGAGGTTTGGCCAGGAGGGGGTACCTCCAGTGCATGGCTGGCGTCACAGGCAGGAGTTTGACTTCTGCACGCATGCGAGCATTTTGGAGAAGCGTGGACTTCAAAGCAGAAGAAGGATCCATCTGACAGAGTGTGGCTTCAAATATAGTGAGGACAGCTTGAAACTGGGCAAGCTAGGGAAGGTTTATCATAACCTAGAGAGAAGTGAAGGCACAGGGAGCAGTGAGGAAGTGACAACACCATGGGGAGAGTCTCGTACTTCTCTGTGAATGTAGTATGACAGGGTCCATTTCAAGTGCCTATACATAAACATATGCTGTGGGGGAAACAAAGAGGAGAAGTTAGAAGTCTGTGCACAGCTACAGAGCTGTGACTTCACTGGGACATACATGGTGAGATAGCTTATGACTGGGGTGCTGCACAGGTGGGTATAGGCTCTTCAGGGAAGACAAGCCAGGAAGGCAGTGAGGCAGGCTTGTGCTCTGTGCAAATGGGTGACAGAGTGATGAGCCAGTTGAGAGTTTGTGGGTAATGATCAGAGGACGTTTTCACTGTGGGGGTGATCAGACACTGGAACGGGTGACCAGAGGGGTGGTGGGGTCTCCATCCCAAGAGGTATTCCAAGCTCCAGCGGGCACAACCACCTTTTTGTATCTGCGTCACGCAGGTACTGGGACCAGATGATCATCAGAGAGCTTATCCAGTGTCAGTTATTCTATGATTAAGTGGACAGAAAAAAGGCAGTGTTTAACTTCGTGGTACTCCTCCTATGTTTACACTGATTTCAGAGAGCTCACATGCTTAGTTACGGTGAAGTATGAGCAAGAGTGTGCCAAAGCTGAAACCTAAAAACCCTTATATATATTTCCTGTTAAATAAAAAAGTAGCTATAATCTTTTCTCTTTCTTTTGCATAAATACAAACGACGACCTGAGAGAAAGGGCATAAATAGTAATATTCGCTTGGGAAGCAGAAAGAGCGGGGTAAATTCTTCACGTTGATCAAGTACAAGGTAATATAGATGAATTCCTGGAGCTGTTCTAACGCCGTAGCCAGCAGAGGGCAGGAGAAACTGCAGAACAGGCTGCGGGGAACGGTACTTTTGCACTAAGGAAAGCCTACAACAGAGAAGAAGCAGACTGGGTATTACAAACTCTTCTAGACAGAACAGGTAAAAGCCAGATTAATGCCTCCTTTTATTTATCTTCAAGTCTGAATTGTTCAATTATCTGTCAGTTCTTCAATTGTGTATCACAATTCTGTGCACAAGGATTTTCAACAAAGTAGCGTTACACAAATTACCTGTGAGTGAGTACAGGTATTCTGAATATAGTGAGAACACTGGCAGTGAGGATACGAGGCTATGTTAATATAATGCTAATTATGGCAAGGATATGATTATTTGTTATAATGACAGCGGACAAAATATTGTAGTAGGAAGAAAAACAGACTGTTTAGGAAATTAATGTTTGGTAGCATATAATTTTGAGATGAACCCTTTCAAAGAACAAGAAAATTATTCTGCAGTCTGTAACAGGGTTATAGAGGTTTCTGGTGATATTTTATTCAAACAGCACCTCATTGAAAATACAAGGATTATTCCCTAATTTAAAACAGTATAGGCATATCCAGCACTAATGCATTTTCAGAAATTGCATGCACAATAGTAAGTGGGTGACATTCAGAAACAATAAAAAGCAGGAATTAACATCATATACAGAGAAGCTTGTCGGCATAATGATCTCTGTAAATGTCTCCTTTGTCATACAGAAGGATTGAAATTAGTGGCAACAGTTTACGTTTGTAGATGACACCTTGAATTAGGATTAGAAAGTGAGTATAGATATGATGCATTTTTCTTGCTACTATCAGTCATTAAGAGTGTATTGAAATGCCTAATATTGTTGTCAGAAAGTAAATAAATCCACTAAGGTTACTCTGAAATAAAAACCAAAAGTATTTCTGTGAGTAAATATTTTTTTCCCATGCCAAAGAAGGACCCTTGCAGAGATGGGTTTTAGAGGGATGGGAATGGAAATAGAGTCCACCTGCTGTACCTCTGTGGACTTGCACAGCAATTTGAACAGCTACTTTATCCAGTTGTAGGAAATTCATGCAAATTCGCACCCAAATCTCATCTACTTTGCCATCTGAAGAGTTTACGGTTTACAATGTGTACAGGCAGAGTCCTGGTAATGACACAGAAGCCTGTTCAAGCAGCTCTAAAGACATGGAAGCCAGTCAGTTGAAATCATTCAAGCAGCGTACTCTTCATTTCTTCCCTCGAGCAAAACCACAAATCAGAGCATAAGGACAAAAAAGCAACAGACCCTTCCTCTGAGATGAAAAAGATCTGTTTGCAGAGGGTTTCCAATCCATACTGCTTCAGGAGTATACAGCTCACTCAGGGCTTATCCGACCTTGCTGCTTTTGAATACCGCATCCATCATGTGAAGCCTGAATGCTCTTTGTCTAGGATCAGGCAGATGAATTCACCCTTCCATCAAAGGCAGTGCCACGGCGATCTTCCAAACTAAGGAAAGTGCTGCTTATTGTGACAGGAGGCAAGGATTTAGGTGAAAAAACACTAGGGTTTCTGAATCGTGCAGTTTCTTTGGATTTTTTTTTTACTATATATTAAGAATGTATAATGCCTGGGGCTGAGGCAGAAGTGACGTGCTAAACCAAATTTAGCACAAGAAATACTATTTATTCCTACGGAAACTGTCCAGATCCTCTGAACTTAGAAGGAGGGGGATTGCTGTGTGCAGGATTTTGCTTCTGGTAAAAGGCAGGAGCTGGCAGTCCGTGTTTCTTCTGACTACTGAGTTCAGTAACAACTAGTTGACAGGTGTCCTTGTTACTCATAAAAGCAAGATCCATTTTGAAGATGCTGCCAATAAATAGTTAATTCGGTTTGACTGAAGTTGCTTTGCTTCACATAGTGGTACATTACACTGCTCTGAATACTCATTCCTGACATTTTCACTCCTGACTAAATAAATACATCAGGTTTCACTCTCTGTAATTTATGTAATTACCTTTCTCATTTGCATAAGATTTATGCAGATACAAAGATTGAAGAGAGGAGAGGGATTTTTTTTTTCTTAAGTAAAACTGTGATTTTGGTGAAAGAAAACAACGAACATTCTTTGTCATACTTGAGGGCAGCTGCTACAGTACTTGTCACTGGATGCATGCAAGAAGACCTAGCAAGCAGGACACAAGTGGCAGAAATAGGAGAATGCAGAATTATTTTTTTTCCTGAAGACGGACAGCACAAATTAGTTCGAAGCTAATTATGCTTTAGTTTTTTCTCAAGAGGATCTGAAAGATAAATAGAAAGCAGGCTTTGGGAGAAAGCATTTGCTCTATAATTAGAGATGACAAGACTCGCGTAGTAGATATTGGTTTACAAATATTTTACATTGGACTAGCGCCTTTTGTTTCGGATGCTGATTCTGCATACTTCTAGGTTCATCTAAAACAAGTTTTTTTATTATTTACATATAATTTATATATCATTTTATTATTATTATAAAAACTGAAATAGCTATCCTAGGTAGCCTCTGGTGTGGATGCTTGTTATAAGTTAATAATGGTGATTAGATTAGCATAAACAATTATCTCATGGAAGAATATTGCTAATTCAGCGTAGCTGAACTAATACAAATTTCCTGTATTCAAAAATCCTTTGAGAATGTGCAGGGAGGTCCCTGAGGCAGTAGCGTCTTAAATCCTTTTACAGTGTCCATCAGGGACCACTATGCCAGTCTTCGCTCAGTGTTTTGCCTACATTTCCTTAACTTACCAGGAAACCTATTGGCTTCACTGACCTAAGTAGTCCTGGCAAAGAATCCAATATGCAATTTACTTTGTTCAAGTCTTAGTCATAATAAAGCTGGTTGTCAAACAGTAAACATTTGTGCTAATCCTCTTTTAGCATCTTTCATCAGAATCATCTGATGAATCTGTAGTTGGACACATGCAGAAGGCTAGCTCTGCCTTAGGTCATCAATGATGCTGATAGCAGCATCGGGTAAAGAAGAATGAGGAAAGGGGTAAAACTAAAGGAAAGAAGTGGGAATGAAGAGGAACAGCTGCTGAGGTGGGTTCATTTTGGTGAATTAAGGTGAGCATTTTTACCAGAAGTAATAAGCATGTATCATAGAATAATATAATCATAGAATCTTAGAATGGTTTGGGTTGGAAACAACCTTAAAGATCATCTAGTCCCAACCCCCCTGCTATGGGCAGGGACATCTCCCACTAGGCCAGCGTGTTTAAATCTCCATGCAGCCTGGCATGGAATACACCCAGTGATAGAGCATTCACAGCTTCCCTGGTCAACCTGTTCCAGCGTCTCACCAACTTCACAGTGAAGAATTTCTTCCTAATTTCTAATCTAAGTCTACCCTCTTACAGTTTAAAGCCATTAGCCCTCATCCTGTCACTACAAGCCCTTGTAAAAAGTCCTTCCCCAGCCTTCTTGTAGGCCCCGTGCAGATACTGGAAGGCTGCAATAAGGTCTTCCCAAAGCCTTCTCTTCTCTAAGCTGAACAACCCCAACTCTCTAAGCCTGTCCTCATAGGAGAGGTGTTCCAGCCCCTGGATTATCTTTGTGGCCCTTCTCTGGACCCGCTCCAGCAGGTCCTTGTCTTTCTTGTGTTGGGGGCTCCAGAGCTGGATGCAGTACTCCAGGTGAGCTTCACAACAGCAGAGTAGAGGGGGAGAATCATCTCCCTCGACCTGCTGGCCACACTTCTTTTGATGCAGCCCAGAATAAGGTTGGCTTTCTGTGCTGCAAGCGCACATTGCTGGCACTTGTTGAGCTTTTCATCAACCAGCACCCCAAGGCTTTCTCCTCAGGACTGCTCTCCATCCACTCATTGCCCAGCCTGTATTCATGCTTGGGATTGCCTTGACCCAGGTGTAGGACCTTACACTTGGCCCTGTTGAACTTCATGAGGTTGTCTTAGGCCCACCTCTCAAGCCCGTCAAAGTCCTTCTGGATGGCATCCCTTCCCTCCAGCGTGTCGACAACCCCACAGTTTGTGGTGTTGTCCAC
Organism: Coracias cyanogaster; assembly: GCA_033124195.1. Lineage (NCBI taxonomy): Eukaryota > Metazoa > Chordata > Aves > Coraciiformes > Coraciidae > Coracias > Coracias cyanogaster. The sequence goes on from JAVSBS010001427.1 coordinate 17,952, forward strand.
AAACTTGCTGAGGGTACACTCAATCCCACTGTCCCTGTCACCAATCAAGATGTTAAACAGGACTGGTGCCAGTACTGGTCCCTGAGGAACACCACTTATCACTGGTCTCCACTTGGACATCAAGCTGTTGGCTGCAGCTCTTTGAGTGTAACCATCCAGCCAATTCTTTATTCACTGAGTGATTCATTCACCAAATCCACATCTTTCTAATTTAGATACCAGGATGTCATGCAGGACTGTGTTGAATGCTTTGCACAAGACCAGGCAGATGTCATACATCAGAATTTGTGAATTTATTAACTTTCCTGCCTAGCCCTTAAAATTGAATATATTCTGAATCCAATATGTAACAAATGTTTTGCTATCAGTGCCTCATCATGTTTCTGTATTTTCTCATGGGTGCCAAGGCTTGCTTTCTGAGGAAATTTCTCAGTCACTTTTAAATAAATTTTTAAAAAACTAAGTAATTCATAGGACAAAAGTCAGTAGGGTTAAGAAAATGTGTACCAGGGCCTTTGATTTTTCCTGATTAAATGAGTAGTAATGTCAGGACACTTCAGATCATTCAGATGCTAAAAGTGCAAAATAGAAGGAGTCATCACTTCAGGTGAAAGCAATAGATACACAACTACAAATACTATGGCAGTCTTTTGTCTCAAGCTCCCAGAAAAAGCAATTGAAGACTGAATACTGCTCCTGACAGAAAAGTGGGCAGGGTAATTCTTTTGTTCTGTAATATCTATTTGCTGCTTCCAGCATAGGCAAATATTGCTGCTGATCCCGTAGTTCTGAGTTAATTAGGCAAGGTAACACCAGCGAGTTATCCCACAGACCCACAGGCATGGATTATACAGCTTTTTATAAATTCTTCACCTGAAGTTTTCTGGAGGTCTTCTATGAAATTACATTGTCTCCCTCTAGTGACTACTTCTGCTCTTATCTCAGATTTAACATGAAATTTTCAAGGACTGGGCACTTTTTACATTTTGTATTGCAGTCAAACCCAAAGCCTGCATTTCCGTGGATGCATCAGTTTCTTGGCCCATCAGGGACAACTGTTTAATCTGTGATAATCAGACATTTTGTTCAAAAATGCAAGTTTAGCACATAATTGTGCTTTTTTATTCCTTAACAAACAGCAAATTTGATGCAATAGAATAGAAGTATACCATAGATATTTCACTGTAGACTGAACCAAGTTAAGTAAACAGTTGTGAGTTATATTACTGCTATCTGAGATTCACAGTTGAGAAAGTTTTGTTACAAGTAGATTGTAGGATAGAAAGTAGAATGCCTGCGAAAAATAATCTTTCACTCTTACTCAATCTGGCAATATCAAAACCCATATAATAGAAAGTGTAGGTCATACACAACCCAAGAGTATTGTCAGTAATGCATCACAGTTCAGATTTTTTTTTGCAGATGTAACCAATTTCTTTCTGTAAGCTAAATGAGCGTGCTCATGATCCAAACAGGTGGAAGCAGGAAAGCAGAGCACTGCTTTGATGAGGATAGACACAGTGGAGGTTTGTTTCAAAGATGGGAGAGAGCACTCTCTGCACCAGGGCCAAGTTAGACATTGGAAATACTGAGATAAAGGCTTGGTTGCTCTCTGGCATCCACCATAGTCATTGCTCTGTGTGTATCCAGTTGATGGGTAATTAGTGGAAAAAACACCATCTACATCGATTTGTGGCTTGATCTGATACAGAATCAGTGTGCACGTTGCTCTCAAAATCAGAGTAAAGGCAGAATAACAACACGGTGTTTGTTTGGCTTACATGGCTGTAGCTGTATGAAAGCAAGGAATCATGGATGAAAACCATGAGGAAATGAAAGGAGACCAGTCCCTCAGGCATGCTGCTGTGTTAAAAAGACATCTCTGAGGGTGCTCCAGCCTTGTAGCAGCATTTTGGGCAGAGGAGAAGACACACAGCTGTAACTTCAATAGCATGGTGGAGGCTGTGTTGGTAACTCTCTGTGCTTTTCCTCATTTTTAACCTGTGCTTGGCACTCAAAACCTGAATAGCTCTGATGAGCAGAAGCAATGTGCAGTGTTTGTGAGCTGACCTTTTTGACTTCTGGTGTGTGCAAAAACAAACTAAGAAATGAAGAACACGACAGGAAGCACCAGGTTATCCAATCGTGTATTGTTGTGATCTCTGCTGGGAGATTACTTCAGTGTATTGGAAAAAGGAGAAAAGTAAATGTCAGATCTTGAGAAATAATATCCTTGCCCTGTCTCTAGAAAGTTCATTTTAGTGAAAGGAGTCATGAATTGAAAGGCGTTAGAATCAACTGATAGTACAGTTGTCTGAGGTCTCATTGACCAAATCCTCCTCTCCGGTGCAGTGGCTGTAAACCTGCTGTCTCTCAGTGCTAGCTATGTGCTGCAAACGTGAAAACTGTTCAGATGACTGCAGTAGCTCCTTTTATAGATTTTATACTGTGTGTTAAGAAGCATATGGGTCTTGAATCACTGAATGGAAAGAAATTAAACACAAAGGAATTTGGCCTATGTTACCTAATACCATCTTCATTTTACCCTTTTTTGGTTCTTTTTTGTATGACTGTCTTGCATGGGATCTCACCTGAAAGCTGTATTAGAAGGCAGTTTTGCCTTCCTTTGTTAGACTGGCATTCATGCTGCTTAGTTTGCAATATGTGTCGGTACAATACAGCATCACATACATCATCCTTCTTCCTTCTACCATGTAAGTGCTTCTGACAGAACATGTTCAAAACTGGTGGCATGCAATGACATTTTTCAGACGCTTTTGATAAAGATGTGTTAAACTGTTTGTGTATCTTTTCTTTCAGAACAAGATTAAGAAAAAAACCTAACATGGAACAGCATTTTTTTCTGCAAGCTTCTGATTTGTGAGTGTTACCAGTTCAAAGTAAATACAACTTACCTTTCTAGCATATATCCAAGCCTGAGCATTTGGAGGCAGAGTAGTACTTTTGGACAAGTTTGTTTTCTCATTTGTGGAAATTCAGTTCTGAAAAATGTCTCACAAAATTAACAGGGATTAATGCTGAGGCAGGTTGCTACACAGATTCTTTCTGAACTGTAGGATGAGTGTCTGGCCATGTCTGCTGAACAGACATGAGTGGAGATCCAAACAGGGTACACTCTAATTCCCTCCTTGGCCACATGTCTGTGTGTTCATTTTTCAGGTTCCCTAGCTCACGTGTCAACTGTGAGTAGCAAGAAATAATAATAATTTGTGCTCTCACAGCAGTTTCACACTGAAAATACTTTGCGAAAAGGTAGCATTGCCACAGTTTCACAGATGAGAAACCAGCTAAGGCAGAGACAGGGCAGTGAGAGCACGATCTGGGTTTCCTGAGCCAGAAGAAGATAATCACTCTCTGGCCTTAATGTTTTGTATGTGTTTTTCTGTGAAAAGATGCTGCCAGTGCCTTTTGTGCTACTCAGGGTCTGGTGTGTGCCTCTGAAAAGCCTCATGTCTCTTCATGTATAATTTAAGCAGTGTCTTCACAGAGGCCATAGTGCCAGACTCTGAAAAGCTACATAAACTGGTGCTATCTAACTGCCTGGTCCTGCTGGCCCACATCAGTATCCTGGATTGCCTTCTGGACTAAGAACTTTTTCTTTTATCAGGAATCATACTAGAAGTTGCAGAGTGTATTCCCTTTTCCCTAATACCATGTGGTCCAGTTTGCAGGTCTGTGCTGTAGCAGCTTCCCATCAACTTAAACCAGCATACAAGGCAAGGCCTAATCCCTGTGCAAGCATTTATACAGTCTATGTGTCTGCCAGCCTCTTTTTGTGTTAATTTACCTGTCAGGTGTAAATGGTGTTTCTGACTCTATGCAAAAAAATAGTTTCTCTCCAATAAAAGAAAATCTAGTAGTTGCAGCAGCAGATTGAGACTCAGGAGTCCCCAGTTATGTAGTGGCATGTGCCATTAGGCATGCTAGATGATCTGGGGTGTGCTACTTCCCCTCCTTGTGCTGCCACTTCCCCTTTTGTCAAAAAAAGGGGACAATGATACTGACCTTATCTATGAAGTGCTTTGACCTGGCAATGTTAAATACTATAAAAGAATGAGACATTACTAATTTAAGCAAGAAAGCATTTTACCTTGGCACGCCAATGTCTTAAGACTTACTGTGTCCTAATTTGCTGTTAGCAACCTGAATGACTGATCCAGCCTCTTTGGAGCTCATAGTTAATTACAAGGCAGATTAGGGGTTCTACTGAGGCAGGTTGTCGCTTTCAATATGCAGAGACTTAATTCTGCATAAGCAAACATCTGCCTTTACTAGCACAGGAATCTTCTGAAAATCCTTTGTATTTTCTATGTAATAATGACCTTATCAGCATAATAGTGGCTTTTCCCTTCCTAAGAGCACCTCCACTGATTACTAATACTTCATGTCTCAGTGCTATCTGTTCAGCTAGAATGGGAACCATGAAGCTGGTTTCTAGCATCCCCAACAAGTGCTTGTAGAATATCAGCTTCAAAAGCACATGTAACACTTTGCAGGTCTCACTCGTGCAGAGAATCCAAGTTGCCCCATTGACCAACAGGTCTGATTTAAAGAAGTACATGTGCAGAACTGACTCAAGAGGGCACTTTGCCAAAATGGGGACAAATAGCCTATTGGAAGTGATCCGTAGGATTTCAGAGGTAGAGAAGACAGTGATGGCAATAAATAAAATTGCCCAACAATTTCAAGCATCCTTTTTTCATGTATCCCGTCTCAGTTGTGTGCTTTGTCCCTGTCTTTTCCCTGGGCTTCTGCAGGTCTGGGTCCTCATCACTTGTGTTTCCAGTGAGTGACCTTTGCTTTTTCCTTAATCCCCAAGTGCCAGCAGAGGCACCGAGGACACCACTTGACAGCCGGAGGCAGGATGAGTTCTGGAGAATTTTTTGTGCCTCTGTGACTTGGGGTAGCCAGAGGAAGCAAATGAGCCATAAACTGGCTTAGTCCCTGTTGCTCGGTGGGATTTCATGGTCAGTTCCTCACCAAGGACTGTGAATAGGCAAGCAACAAAGCTGCGAGGTGGTGAAGTTCATTTATAATGTTTGGAAAATTCACTGTTGGCCTCTCTAATGAGTCTATACAACAAACTCTGCTTTTTTAATGCTCATCATTTATGACACTTGAGTGGATAGATTTTCCTGGCAGTGATCAGAACGTGCAACTGACACCAGCATGACCCTCTCTGTCATACTTCATTTTTTCACTACCAATACTTTGCCTTAATTCCCTGAAACAGCTGGATCACTGTGACTTAAACTTAAAATCAATAAGAGACAACTCAAGGCAAGCCTCCAGCCTGGAAAATTTTGGTGCAAACATTAAAGCTTACTACATCGTGAGCATCTGAAAACAAGACATTTGAGTGTGGTGACATTAGCTACAGGAAGGATTACCAAGCACAGTGATGACATTGGGTTTTAGTGCCCAATTCATACTTAAAAATGGCAACTGCAATGACCTTGGACTAAAAATTAAATCAATTGGCCTATTCATTACAGCACTAGGGAAAACAGCTGGTGCAGAATGAAACGGGCAAGACCAAAGGAGAATGTTAAGCCTGACAGCTCAGTACTATTTCTCGATTTTTGGATCCCTGCTGGGTGATCTTTTCACAGCAAAGAGTTTCCTTTGAAAAAATGTATTAAAAATGGAGGAGAAATATGGTTGCCCATTTTGCATCAGGGAGCATGTTCCTGGATATGCAAGTTAAAACAGATGCAGATAACTGATTAGAAAGACCTTTGGCTAAAAACTGTTGTTATTATCTGAGCATAAGGAGAAGAAATTAAGCTTCCTCAGGCAGCTACAGTAAATATTAAATTATGCATAGATTAATGCACTAATTTTTTATGCACCTACCTTTTACCTGTAAGTCCTTTTCTCTGGGATTAACTCTAATTTCCAAGGACTCAGCACATTGAAGCAGTCACTTCATTACTAATTTTACTTTTTTTTCTCTTTCATTCATTCCAGCCGCCTTCCCCACATTTAAAAGGGCAATATTCAGTTTGTCACCATTCAACTGTTTAAAATTTAGTGCTTTCCAATGCACAGGGTTTAAAGTAAAGCTGAATGCCACCAAAACAGGGATATTCTCAGTTTCTCTCTGTAATACATAGCAGTTATTTCTAGCTCTAAAAATGTCAGTGTAGATCTTAAAGTCAACACATTCTCATGCACAAAAAAATTGTTTTTGTTTCCTTTTAGTTCCCAGTAGCCCCTTAAGGCTAGATTCAGGAAACAGAGGGTGGTGAGGATTGTACCCTGAATATCCAGCATCAGAGGGACACTGCAGCCTGCGCACACCGGCCTCTCCAAACTCCTTGCTGGTCAGACATCTGCAAACAGCGGGGCAGAGCTGACAGCATAGGTTCATAAGGGGCAGAGCTAAGATAAGAGATCCGTCCTTATCATCAGTCTGGCCCAGTGCTACTCACAAACCTATAGTAAAGCACTAGTGGATATGTCACTTTCCATCACTGAGATGTCCTTTGTTGGAGACCCACCTTTGGCATACTGTGTGGATGGGACAGCATGGCCCAGAACAAAATATTTTTTTTTCTAGGCAGAGAGGTAAAAAATTGCTTCAGTATACATTTTAAAACATTCTTAGCTCCATGCATTTTTATTTGGTACATCCTTTTTGTGGCTTCCTGGACAGTAGTACCCAAAATGTGTGAAACAGATACAGAATCGTGGCAGTGTGATGTAGCAAGGCCCTTTGATGCTACATGGTGCTTGGCTAGCACTGAGATGAGAGCATCATATAATCACTCAGAAAGACTACGTAAGAGTTTTATCAGAACTTATTCAAGATGACCTTAATGAAGTTTTTTTGTCTTGGTGTGTCATACCAAGTGAGCTCCAATAAAATCATTATACTCTGCTATCCCCTCAAGCCTCGGATAAATATTTTCAGTTAAAGGTGAGTAACTAAGTGTCAGTAGGATAGAAGGAGCAAGGGTCACATTGTTAAGTATTCCAAAGATGCTGATTTATTCTCTCCTCTGTCCATATTCCTTCTGGGCTTTTAGCCTGGACAATGTTTACATTACAGAGATTTTATCTGTAATAAGCATCAGTGAGACTAGGCTTCACATCTCTGAGCTGCAATTCCTCTGCTGCACAATGGGTTATATTGGGTTCATTCTTACTGTTTTGAGCAGCAATAGTGTAGTAAAAAGCATATGTTTGAATAAGCACAGTTTTGCACAGTATGTGTCAAAAGGCAAGATCAAACAGTTTAACTTCCACAAGGAAATATTTTTGGGACTGCAGATTCAGAAGGGACTTCCTCCCCCCCCCCGCAAACTGTTCCACGGGTGACTAATTGAGCACTGTGAATGGGGTTTGCCTTACACTGCACACACCTAAGCATTGGGGGGCACAAAATATTTGCCAGGCTTCTTGATAGAGTTAGAAGCAAAATATAACCAAAGGTGGTGTCATGTGGCTTGGAGGAGAGTAGAGTATCACACCAGGTCCCTGCTGCAGCAAAGGATGTGTTAATGACACTGGAAACCCACAGAGGTGTGCAAATCCCCATGCCACAATGAAGGAAATAAACCGTATCATATAAAAGCGTTTTGGGTTTTTTGTTGTTGTTGTTGTTTGGTTGGTTTTTTTCTCTCTTTTTTTTTTTATTAAATTATCTACTATTTTATCTACATCCAACTTGATCCTTTATCTGCATTTTGGGGCACTTGATCTACTCCTGCAGGAAAGCTTTGGCCGGTTAGTGGCTGGGTCTGCTAATGTTATAACCACCAGGGGACACCTCAGAGCTGGCATAAAACAGCAGGGCTGCAGGGACAGCTGGAAAGCAACGCTGCTCAGACAGAGCATTGCCTTCAGACTTCCTTAATTTCAATCAGTGCCTTAAATTGTCCTTTTTTGTTTATGGCAACTTTGATAAATAGCGGTTCAATAGGAAACTAGTGACCTAAATTGATTACCATAAAGTTTATGCTATGTTTAGTGCAAATAATTATTTGGCTCATAGTTAAATACCACATTATAATAAAGAGTGATCTGGTCAGTCAGGAGGCATCGTAACACAAAATTTTTAAGGAGTTCAAGATTTTCCTTATGTTCTGTTTATTTAGTTCTTGAGGCCAGTGCTCAAAGTTGTATTTTCATGTCTTCAGGGTAATCAAATGCTGGTGAAACAAAGTAGACAAGTTTTCATGTTTTCACAGTGTATACATGTGTAATCAACTTGATGTTCTCTCCTGAGCTGAGAATACAGCTGTCATATGCATTTATAGACAGAGAAAGCAATTCCAACAAGCATGGATATACTTATGTCACTGACATTATCACAAGTTTTATTTAAGACTAGTCCTTTGATTTTTTCTTTGGCTTTTCAGTTAAAACAGGAAAAGTAGAAACTAAAAAGGCAAGGGAATGTAAAGAGGACACATCATAATTCACAACGCATGTTTGGCTGGTTTTCTACCTGAGAGATTTGAACAAGGGTTTATCACAAACCAGCTGAGCTCTCTTAGAGACTTCCAGTTCCTTCAGGCCTGTGCAAGAAATGGGTGTTGCTGAATTTCACTGGGAGAAACTTGCAGTATGAAATCTTTAAGTCAGTGTAAAAGGAGGGTTTGGAGGTTTTTGTCCTCTCTTGAACCAAGCCCCAGATTGCTTTTTCAGGTGGATATATTCTGCTGGCTTGCAAAAAAATTTCTTGCTGGCCATGTTTCCTCTGCACTCACAATGTTATCGTTACCTGGGCATAAACCCAGGACCTGAGCCATTGCCTATGGAAGCTTGTAGGAACCTCCTGACAGCTGAACCGGCTTCTCACCAGACCCCTGTGGCTCTGCAGCACCACCACCATGGTGACCAAGAGGTCCACCATAACTGGACCTCTTAAGGGCAGGATTTGTCTTCACCCTTGTTTCAGCAATGGAGACAATAATATTTTCTAGTTTTTTTGCTTGTGTTAAGCATGTCATCCTCAGACAGCTAAATAAATATCAGTATGTCCTCATGTCATCCCATTTCCATAACATACACAGTGGTCGTAATTGAATTTATTATTTAGATGTATTCAACTATTGAAAGCAAGCTAATTGGCAAAACATATGCCTTGAGGATTTTTCAACATTGTAAAGTCACAATGTATTAAATGACAAAAGTAACAGCATTTGGCACTTTTTTCTGATCTGAAACTTGATTTAGATTTGATTGGTTGCAGCAACCAAGGACAAGTCAAGTAAACAGTGCCTAAATCTGTAAAATATGTAGTTGCCAAGTAATTTTACTCACAGTTTACACCACCAATGTCAACAGTTCTGCTGCTTGGAAAGCGGTATTTATCATAACGGAGTCACCTGTGAGTCCAGTGCTGCACCTCCTTGTAGTGATGAGAGGAATGATGTCAGTCCTGCAATGCCCTCTGAGGCTACGCGGAGCTGTGGTGGGGTTCGTATGGTTTTGCAACTGGTGAGATGCATACATACATAGAAAGAGAAATTTCAGCATTTTGATTCACAAAAAAGAGCCAAGTTCTTACCTCATAGTGTCAAATCTAGCTGGAGAAGAATGGGTAACCAAGGCAACTCTTCTGGATTTTAGAAACAAACGAACAAACAAACTTTTGTCTTGCCATTCTACTGTTACATACCAAGAATTAGATGAAATCTAAGTGACTGCAGTTCCTCCTCAACTATCCTCCTACAGGTTCCTTCTTGATCTCAGAACACATAGTCTCTGAGTAGATCAGCTGTGTGGAGAAAAGTAGATGCCTCTGCCACACTTTTACCTCCTCCAATACTGCAGCAGTTCAGCAGAAAATCTTTTGTGTCTCCACTTGAAAAGGAAACAATTATTTTGATGCTTTAAGCATTGAGATTTGATACACTGTTCACGTGTTTTTATGTTATACCTCCCCTGATTTGTGTGTCATCACATACCTGCAAAAAGGGAGTCAGAAGTATGAGCGCTGGATGACACCACCTAAATGCCTAATGCTGAGCTACTTGTTCTACTTGCTGTGGTCTCATACAGGACCCTTATCAGAAAACCAGTGTCAAATGAAATTGCACTGAACCTTATCAAAACTCCTGTCATTTTCAAGCAGCAAGACCTTTGGCTGATTTCTGCCGGTGCCCTCATGAAAAGGATCAGTCAGCTGGATTGCGGAACAAATCAAACAGTACTAAAAACCTTTGAAAATGATAAGTCTTTCACAGAAGAGCACTCACAGTCATTTGGAAGTGGGACTTACTTGACACATGATTGCTTTTCAAGTTAAAATGGCTTCTTTCTAAATAAAGATTTTTTTCCCCTTATTAAGTTAATGTAACTGGATTGTGTTCGTACAAAGACCTATAATGATTTTTTCCTTACCAAACTGCTGCTATAGCTTCTGTTGTCAGTTTGATTAGCCTGCCTGCTTGTTTGAAGTAATGTCAAAGATTTTTAGTATTAAACATCATTATAAATAGCCTAAGAAATGTTGCTAGCAATGCGGACATAAAAATGTGGACTCTTTTCTTCTCTAGATATTTTCCACATTCTTTGCCTGCTTTTTTTAAATTTTTTTTTTTAAATTTAAATAAATGTTAGGCATAGAATTATAGAATAATAGAATCATTTAGGTGGGAAGAGATCTCTAGGATCATCAAGTCCATCCTTCATCCCAGCATCTCCTGACCCCTAGACCATGTCCCAGAGTGCCACATCTACTTGTTTTTTGAACACCTCCAGAGTTGGTGACACCACCACTTCCCTGGGCAGCCTGTTTCAGTGCCTGATGAATCTTTCAGTAAAGAATTTCTTCCTAATATCCAATCTAAACCTCCCCTGGTGCAACTTGAGGCCATTACCTCTTGTCCTCTCATTAGTTTCTTGGGAGAAGAGACCAACACCAGCCTCACCCCAACCTCCTTTAGGTAGTTGTAGAGAGCAATGAGGTCTCCTCTCAGCCTCCTCTTCTCCAAGCTAAACAATCCCATTCCCTCAGGCACTCCTCATGCAACATACTCTCCAGACCCCTCACCAGCTTTGTTGCCCTTCTCTGTACCCGCTCCAGCACCTCAATGTACTGTGGTGCCCAAAACTGGACACAGTACTCAAGGTGCAGTCTCAGAAGTGCTGAGTCCTGGGCACAATCACTGCCCTACTCCTGCTGGTCACACCATTTCTGATACAGGCCAGGATGTTATTGGCCTTCTTGGCCACCTGGGCACGCTGCTGATTCATGTTCAGCCGACTGTCCACCAGCAATCCTAGGTCCTTTTCTGCCAGACAGCATCTAATATTGTACTTCCATTCTTTCAGCATACATTTTTCAGCACTGCATCATCTACCCCTGTGTTACTCAGTTGTTGGATCCATTTTGCTTTCCAGCTAAGAGTGCTCTGTGCTTTCCATGTGTTCAGTCTCTGGGCAATCAAACTGGCCACAAACACAGTCCTCTGCAGAGCAAGGTTGGGGCTGGTCTCTGCTATGACAGTAAGGAAAGGTTTGATTCCAGTGGGGCAGAAATATTTCCTGACCATTTGTTTTACTGGGGTACAGAGCTGGACAAAATTAAGAGCATACATAGGCATTTTGTTGAATCTGAGCCACAGAAATAAATGGGGATTTTGTGGAAAACTAAGTAGCATACATATTTCTTTCACTGCTGTCTCTGTAGAAAAACATTCCCCAAAAAAATCACACAGATTGCAAAAAATTTGACACAATCTCCACATCTGTAGCCTGATAAACTAAATGGGCACTTTCTGCATATGATCTCTCTCCTTGCAAAGTAGTCCTCTCACCTGTCCTGTCCTGTCCTGTCCTCTCCTCTCCTCTCCTAACACCTGTTATACTGCAGGGCAACACCATAACGCAAAAGTCCTTCTTCTAGGCAGCTCTGTCCTCTGAGAGGCATGCCGCTGTTTTCAAAAACAAGGTTTTCGCTGTTTATTCCTGAAGCCGTTGCCTGACTGCCAGGATTTTGTACTAAACATCATCACAACATTATCTGAGCTTCAAGGCTGTGATCAGCAAGTTGGGCTCTGGTGATGCTCCACACTGGGTAGGGAGGATGCAGATGCTGCTTTGGGAAGGACTCTGTTCTCTCTGTACCTTCTGTTTAAGCTGGACAGTGCTATGAGTGTCACTGCTGCAGAGGGAGACATCGATAAGGAGAGAGTTAGGAAGCGTATCCCAGCTCAGCCCCCACCTCCTGCTCCTCCTGCGATGCAGCCCGGGGGAGGAGGAAGGAGACTTTATTGTCGATACTCACAAGCTTCATCCCGGGCTTATTGATCTGGGCTTATCTGGGAATTAACCATCTCCATTAGGTATTCAGTGTTAGCACAGGGGTTACTGTGATATTTTAGACAAAGCCCTCTTTTGAGACTTACTGCTTGGCTTCTGCTTATCTGAGTTCCCTTTGATAAGGGGAGAAGAAACTGCAACTTTTCAAATTTCTTAATGGCAACAGTGTTAGCTGACTGCAGGTGTGCATGTGACAGGACTGTAGACATCAGTGCATGCCCAGACACCTAATGTCTGCAGAGCTGGCTCAGTAGCTGGCCTGGCAGCCCAGTTTAGCAAGACTAAAATATTTCTCTATTATTTTCAGTAAACACAATGAAACCATGTGAAAGTGTTGTGGTTTTTTCTTTTCCTCAGGAAGCAGAAAAGCTATCTTTTAATTCAAGAATCATGGGAGAGAATAAAACAAAATAAAATAAAATAGATCTGGGACAATGAGTTTGTGATATGTCACCGAGTGAGCTAGTGACAGGCCCTCCAAGGAGAGAGCAGTCTCTTAATCCAGATGAGTGTGAGGTGCTGCAAAGCCCCTGAAGGCTTCCATTGCTGCAAATAGTAGCAGGGGCAGCAGGAGATATGTGATGCTGTGCTTGCTGTAAGCAGCTAGAATGGGCAATTAAAAAACAAATGGTTGCTTTGTCCTAGAAAATTTGGTGGTGTATCAACAGTGATTCCTTTCATTCAGTATATTGCAATTCTTCTGCCCATTCCCCAAAGGTCCTAGCTGGTTTGACTTCCCACCACAACACAGGGCAGTGACCCTGCCTCGCCTGGGCAGCAGCCGGCAGCAACCAAGGCATGGCTGGTGCAGCCTCTGGAACTGCCTCTTGCCCTCTCTGGCAGCGCCTCTGTTCACAAGAGGGTAAAAGAGAACAGAAGGACAATTTTTACTGAATGTGATAAAAAATTATGGGATGTGTGAATGTGCATGTGCTAATGAACACTCCACAAGTGAGGCATGCTAATTGGCAGTACCAGCCATGAGTGCAGACCAGGATGTCAGCAGAGCTGCTCTCTTGCTGCTGCCTAATTACTTTGCTGTGGTTTTTCTGCGGTTTTGCTGCCTTCCTATCATATCCTGGCTTGTTTTTATGTCTTGCAAAAGCATCAGTGCCCTTGTGTTTAAGAAGCCCTCAATGCCTTACCTGGGAATTTGTTCACCTCAGGATTTACTGAGCATACAACCAAATGTGGTGCAGAGAGAGTTACTGACTCCAGCCTCTGGACATTGTCTTCACCATGTACATAAGCATAGAATGCATTCAGCAAACAGCCAGGGCAGGAAGAATAATTATAATGCCCTTTTTTTCAGCCAAAAGTGCTCTCTGTCAGGAGATTCCAAGTGTGATACTTTAGAGAAATAAAATGCCATCGGTAGAGTGTGCTTCAGGGTGAGTGCTGTATAACCTGTGACCACTGAATGGCATTACAGATCTACGGACTGCCTCACCCTGCTTTAGCAATAAATGCAACTGGGATAGCAAAACAATGTTAACTTCGCTTCCCTAAATAAAAGAGTTTTATATGTAATATACAGTAAGAAAATAAAGTCAGGTTAGAGAAACATAAAAACCTCAGAGATTAACTGGGTTTAGGCTTTTATCCAAATCCTCCTACTCTTTCCCAGGATGAGGTTCAAACAAAGCAAAGGCTAAATGTAATAATTGCTATAACAAGTTGATTTTGAGAAGTGATTACTCTAAGGCAGGCTGCTGGATATCTCCAGGAAAAGAGGATCTTAACCATCTTGGTGTGTTTCCCCGCTGACCCACAAGATTCATTCATGCTGATGTCCCAGAGCAATGCCTTCAGGGTCTGTATTGTCAGAAATTGCATGCATCTGGGCAGATATTGGTGATATCTGATCTCACCATCAGCCTCTGGCATCCCTCAAAAGACCGCCTAGACATAGCAATCCAGCTGATTAGAGCTTCTGCATTTTTGTGCTCTGTTAAAGTGATGTGTGTGATCTGATACTGAATCTGTCCTGATGCATGTGATCAGGTACTGAATCCTTACTGATGCTTCCCGCCCCTAGCTGCCAAGAGGCACAGCAGAGCCATAACGGAGGCTGACAGATGCAAACAGGGAAGCCTTGCATGGCCTCACCAGCAGCATGTGATGTGCCCAGACAGGAGCTGTGGAGAGGGCAAGGGGTGTGAGACTGGGCAGCAAGGAGAGTCCAGGCACACGATGGCATGTCTCACCTGGCAGACCCAGGAAAGACTAATATTCCCCCCCCCGGGGCCATTTATAGCTCTGGCCACTTACAAATCTGTGTCAGGCCAGAACCAACTGGGTAAAAGCACAAACATGGCATAACCATACAATAACACCTCCTGTTCCTTTATGAATTTTGCAATATTGCTTTTAGGAACAATTCCTTTTTCACTACAGAAAACAATAATGCAGAAAACAGCAACAATTCAGGTAAGCATGATTTACTGTATTTGATACTGCATCAATAATGACAGTTGTCATTAACTATTTGAATATAGTAAGAAGCTAGAATGGCATACATTTTGCTTAGCAATTTTGTTGTCCTTCTGTGGGACTTGCTACAGATGCACTAGAATTTGCTTTATCCTCTCTTTACTTGGGTGTATGCAGGACAGCAAAACAAGTCAGGGCAACATGACCTCAGAAATTGGTTCATCTGAATGAGAGGATTTTAATTACCTGTGAGCTCTAAAGGGAGTTCTGAAAGAAGTCCACATACAGTTACAGTAAAAGGGCATTCTAGCCATTTTGCCTTTCAAATGAATTTCCATGTGGGAAGAGAGCAGGGGAAGGATGAAGAGAAAGGAGAAGCTCTCTAGAAACAGGAGGGGGACTAAACATCCATCTTGATCAAATGGCAAGGCAGCTTATCTCTTGGTGCACATCAAAACTGACCAGCACTGAAATCAGAAATACTAGAGTTCATTCCTACTGCTTCTGTGGACACTGTGAATTGTCAGATTAAGAATACTTTTAAACGCATTAAAATACAATACTTAAGGCACTTTCCTCTTTTTGCATTCATCTGATTCTCAGCCAGCACACCAGTACATTCTCCTGCTGGACAGAAAAATCACAGATTTTCTTTGTAGATGCCCCAATGTGTGTGCAGTGTTGTAGAAGAGCACACTGGCTCTTCTTCAAAAGGCTCTTTTGGGGTGCAAATGAAGGCCCATTTGCCAAATCCATTAGCAGAAATGGATTAGCATATATAGGAGGCCTGATACCTCCTTGGGGAAAGACAACTTTTAAATATCTGTCTACCAAGATGTGCTTCCCAGCTGTTAATTTGGATATTAAAGAGCATCATAGGCATGACAGAAATTCCGTCAGCCAAGTGCCCAGGAACTTGCTATGTACTATTGCTACACATAACACTACTCAAGTAGATGGAAAAGACTAGAAAGAATGAAGTTCCTCTGATTTCAATGCCTTCCTTTCAGCCTTTTACAGCCAATTTATCTGGTATATGGTCAGCACACACTGCAGGAGATGGGGTGTCAGTCATCTGCTTCTCCAGCTCCTGTGTCCCGTGTTTGATCCTTTGAGTGTTTGATGCTGGGCTGCTGCTCAAGAAGCAGAGGCCCCTGTGTCTCATGTGTGTCTCCCACCGCACAGCAGTCATCCCATAGGGGCTGGAGGGGATGTATAATAGTTTCTCACCCTCTGTGGATGAGGGAAAGGAGCAGAGAAGGGATGCATATTACAGCAGTGACTGGAGAATATATATATATATATATATTTCACAAAAAACAACTGAGAACCCAATGACTTTGTTGCACCAGCCTAGCAGATGCTTCCTTGGGTCATGGAAAAGGGTACTTAGAAGTCAGCACGGAGCTGAAACAGAGAGAGGAGCCTTTTGTCTGTAGAGAAAAACAATTCATTCTCAACACGTTCAGACTTTTTTCTCTCAGTATTGTTGTCTCCTCTGTGCAAAATACTCTTTCCTAATATCAGCTGGAGAGTCTTTCTTTTTTTCTTCTTTTTTTTTAAATAAAATTTTAATGAAGCTGCTGCTAATGAGATCTCTGTCAAAAACTTCCAATTATTACCACAGTATCCCTTGATGTTTGTGGGGAAATTGGAGTATTAACTGACCGCCTGATAGGAAAGAGGACCCCTCTAGCAGAACAAGGATTAAAATTGAGAAGCTCTTGGAGTCCAGTGCTATGGGAAAAAAAGCTCTGAAGGTTATGGGAAGGTCTGAAAAAATGATCCAGGATGATCCAAAAAAAATTCCTCTGCAGAGAAGTGAAAGCAGCCGGATTAGCAAGATACTTCCATTCCAAATGCTGAGTTTATCCAGAGTCAAAATGAGTTGTCCTTCACACAAAAAAGGATGAGACCTGGATAATGAAGGAAGGACTGCTTCTAGCTCTCCATAAATCCCTACAGGTCCTGTCAATTTAATTGTACTCTGTAGACTGCTATGCACCGTATTGCTGAGAGAAGATTTTTGAGAGCTTCTTTTCAGTCAGTTTTGTGTTAAAAAAACCCAAGCAAACACACAAACCAACCCACACTGAAGCTCAGAGAACCTAGTAATTCATTGGGAGTTCATGAGCTGTGGCACTCCTCCTTCACTGGTTGCAGTGGCTGCCACCCTGACAACACTCAGTCTCCCCTGGAAGGAGTAAATTATCTGAGAAGAAGTAAAATTTCTCACATGGGAGAACAGGAGAAACAGTCCTCTGAAAAAATAAAAGCCCAAGAGAGTAAGACTTACCTTACAGTGTTAGATGAGACACCTATGCCTAGAAAAGTATGTGACAGAGTCCCTAAAAATGTGCAACCAAGTAGCTGTTGACTTGCTTTATCAACAAATGTCAAGCTTAGTTCATCCATTTCACATAGTTAAGGGCTTACATACACTGTAATCTACAGATAAATCCTAGGATAAATAGCAATTTATACCTAATCTCTGCCCTACATTTCTGGAGGTGTTAGGTGGGAATATGCAGTAGAGTAGCATTTCTCCTTTTGCAGGAAACCCCATAGTCAATATATGCTTGTGCTGCTGGCACGTTACACTGGTCATTGCCAGTTTGATAGAAATCTGTAAGAAAACCCCTCTGTGCAGCACCCCTCAAAGCTCATTTAACTGAAAACGTCATTTAACTGACAAATCTCGTTTAACTAACAATCTCATTTATCAGTCCTGCAACCTTAACTTCTTTTACTGGTATAAAAGGTTATTGTGTTTTTTGTGAGGACAGTGTGAAGTGGGGTAAGAAGATAGAAATTAAAGTGAAGAGCAATGCAGCCAGAGATATCCATCCAGTTGATGACATCACCTCTTTAACAATTCCATCTACAAACTACAGGGTAGGGTTTTGGTGTATTTAAGCTCTTCATGCAGGTTAATCACAGAATCACAGAATTATTGGGGCTGGAATAGACCTCCAAGATCATCAAGTCCCGCCTATGACCCAACACCACAACATCAGCTAGAGCATGTCACTGAGTGCTACATCCAATCTTTCCTTAAACACCTCCCGGGATGGCAACTCCACCACCTCCCTGGGCATTCCATTCCAGTGTCTAATTGCTCTTCCCATAAGGAAGTGCTTCCTAATATCCAACCTAAACCTCCCCTGGCACAGCTTCAGGCCATGCCCTCTCATCCTGTCACT
>JAVSBS010001430.1:0-19272 GCA_033124195.1 Coracias cyanogaster
GTAGTGTCTCGCCTTGCCCTCAATCCTCTTCCCTTTTGGGAGGCGGTACGGACGCTGGCGCCCGGACCGCGACACCATGTTAAGAATAATTAGGAGTTTGATTGTTTTGCACTGCTATTGCTACAAAGCCATTCCAAATCCCTGGTCCACTATTTCTTAGAAATTGGTTTAGTGTTAATGCTGGGACTGAATTTGAATCCCTTAAAATAACATGCAAAAGGTTAACTTGCTGTTGCTGAAGCAATTTATTCTATTTCCTATTTAGCACTGGGATTTTTTCAGATTATTATTTCTTTGCAAAACTGGTTTTAAGACCTTCTGTAATCCAGCTGTTTTTTCTGCCGTTTCATATCATCATTAACTTCACAGAATTGTTAAAAGTAAAATTGCTGCTAGACCAGAAATGACATGCATGACGTATACTTGGGATGAGGATGTTGTGTCTGATTTAGTCACTTGGTAGTTTGAGTTTTGGTCTCACCTGGTATAATTCATGTATTTCAGTAGAAATGTTGGTCAATCCACCATATCCTCATGCTTGACATTCTAAATGCAGAATAATACAATATATGTAGTTTCTTATTCTGTCTCCCTATATGAAAAATATGAACCATTAAACCAAGTTTTGCCCTGACCTGTATGAGTTTACATTTCAATTTAGATTAGTGCTGGCTAAGCCAAAGTCCACTGCATCTACATAAATACAACACTCTTTACAGAACCTCTCAGACATTTGACAGTAAAAAGGACTCTTTCCAAAACAGTGTCCTATATTACATGGTTAGAGACACAGCTATTTGTTTGCATGGACGTCTCTCATGAATACTATTTGCAAATTTCAGTGATATCAATAGGATTTTTAGTTTTAAAGGACTGCAGAGTCAACTCTCCTAACAGCTAAGCAACAGGACCTTCTTAACAGAGTACTTGGAGTTTTATGGACAATAAGACTTATAAATTCCATCAATATGAGTATTATTTTAGTTACAGGTTTGAGAGATGCATTTTAGTTTGGTTTACATTTGCCATATTTCTGATCGTGTATTTAGAAGACTTCATGTACTGGAACTCAATTTCAAGGTACATTTCAATCTTGTCTTTGTTAAGACAATAATTTTTAAGTTTTACAGTATAACATATTTTCTCCATCTTAAATTACTTGAAAGCCTTTTTTTTTTTACTTTCTTACTGTATCCTCTTCAATTTGACAGCCACATTTAAGAACAATGGTATCACAGATCTATGCAGAAATCCAGTACTAATCAAATTTGTTCTGTATGTGGAGTTAGAAGCTTTCTGCTACTCCTTAAGTTATATTCTTAAGGAACAGACTAGCTTTTTGACAAAGCATTATCCTAGCTACTAATTTTCTATTCTTTGCACAATATCATTGTATTAGGTTTGCGTGGTGAGGCTTTGTTATTTGAAGGAGCTACAGGAGTGGCTTCTGTGAGAAGCTCCTAGAAGTTTCTTCTATGTCTGACAGAGCTAAGACCAGCTGGCTCCAAGATAGATCTGCTGCTGGGCAAGGCCAAGCCCATCAGCAATGGTGGTAGAACTTCTCTAATAACATATTAAAGAAGGAAGAAAAAATCTCCAGCAACAAGAGCAGTAGAGAGAGGAGTGAGAATACATGAGAGGAACAACTCTGCAGATACCAAGGTCAGTGAATAAGGAGTGGGAGGAGATGCTCCAGTTACCAGAGCAAAGATTACCCTGCAGCTCGTGGTGAAGATCATGGTGAGGCAGGCTGTTGTCTTGAAGCCCATGGAGGTTAAAGTCGAGCAGATATCCACCTGCAGCCCATAGAGGACCCCACACTGGAACAGGCTCCTGGCAGAAGCTGTGAATCCATGGAGACAGGAACAGATTTGCTGACAGGACTTGAGACCCTGTGCATGGCCCATATGGACCAGCTTGTTCCTCAATGCCTTTACCTCATGGAAAGGACCCATGCTGGAGCAGTTCATGAAGAACTGAAGGCTGTGGGAAGAACCCACATTGGACAAGTTTGTGGAGAACTGTCTTCTGTGGGAGGAAGCCCATGCTGGACCAGGAAAAAAAATGTGAGGGGTCCTCGCCCTGAGGAGGAAGGAGCCACAGAAACAATGTGTAATGAACTGACTATGACCCTCATTCCCTGTCTCTCCCTATAGCAGGGCAGGAAGGAGAGAATTCAAGAGTGAAGTTAAGTCAAGGCAGAAGGGTGGTGTGGGAGGAAGTTGTTTTAAGATTTAGGGGTTTTCTTCCTTATCCTACTCTGGCGGTTTTTTGTAATAAATTAAACTGATTTCTCTAAGTCAAGTCTGTTTCACCAGTGACAGTAATAGCCAAGTGATCTCTCCCTGTCCTTATCTCAACCCAGGAGTCTTTTGTTACATTTCTCTCCCCTGTCCAGCTGAGGAGAGGGAGTGATGGAGTAGCTTGGTGGGCACCCATCATCCAGCCAGGGTCAACTCACAACAATCACCTTTAAAAGCATTTTCAGAATGCTGCTTTCCAAGATACAACTCCTACTCATTGAGTTGTTCGGTATACATTGGACTTTCAGTGAACCATACTAGTTAAAGCTTAATCTGCTGTTAGTATCTCTCTGGAGTAAAATAGTGAGTTACCTCCAAAGCAAAATGTGGGTGTGTTTCTGGAAATTTTGCTCTAGAAACGAGCCTTAGCAGGTGGTAGAGTTGAAACTGCACCACAACTGGCTTCTTTGTCCTATGCAGTGCTGTAGCATCTATTCACTCATCTTCATGATGTCATGCATATATATATCTTCAATTTCATGCAATAAAAATATTAGCCTCACATTATGCAGTACAGCTCTTATGTTGATTAAAGCTGAAGGGAACACACACAAAAAAGTAGTTGTATCAATCCCTATAGTGTGAGGACGGTCTAAGTGGGCAACTTCTGAAACAGTTCAGGGGTCACTAACTGAAAAGAACAAAGTTAACATCTGCCTAGAAGTGTTTGTTTTCTCATGTTTGCCACAGTTAAAGATACTAAAAGACAATTGGATTTTCCTGGAGAACTCCATTGTGAAATAATGCAAAGATTTTCCCCCATTTGCAATCACTTTTTTGATAAGTGCTTTTCATTCATTCAGTACTACATTAATAATATATAGCATTAACTTTTAAATCCGAATGTTTTGTCATGCTGTCAAACATCCGATAAATGTCTAATATTATTAGATATATACTTCTAACTTTTTCAAAAAAAATTTTACAAGCATCAAGGAATGATATAAAGTTTGACAATATCCATTTTCAACAAAAATGTGTTAGCACATAATTATATTCGTGAACCTTATTCCTCAATCAATTTAATCCGATTGAAGCTTTTTAATTGTTTTTTTTTTTGTTGGATTGTTCTTAGACTAAATATTACACTTATCCCATTATGTTACTAGTTTTTTGGGTTTTTTTTTTTATTTCCTTGGTATACTGAGATATATTCAGAACAAAGATAGACAAACTATAGATCTCCTTAAGTTGCCTTTCCTTGTTCTCTGACAGTGAGGTAGACTTTAACCAAAGTTTCTCCTTGTCCATGGAAGTATCCTGTTCTTTCTACACAAAGATTCATTTTCAATAATGCATATTTTTCTGTTTGTATTTTTCTGGTTTTATTTTTCAATCCTTTACTTAGTATTTTGATTAATTCTGGGAAATTAAACCTTCTGAAAAACAAAGTAGATATATGTGAGCAGCTTGTTGTTTGAAACTACCTTTTGTATTAAAGTCAAGCCATAGTCTTGTTCCTGTATACAAACTAATGACTTTTATTCATTTCCTCATCCTCTCAGGCTTTGCTAAACAAGATGCAATTTATAATCCAAATTTTCCAATCACTCATATCACCTCTCTAGACTCCAGGAATATCAGTCATATCAAATTTCTTCTAACTAATAAGGAATTCCAGATCCTTATGCATGTTTTCCAAATCCCTAAAACTTTGCAATAAGCAAGTGAAAAACTTCATTTTCTTGGACAAATTGCTTTGATTTACTCACAGCAGGATGAGTTTGCATCTGTCTCTCATATTTAATTATAAATTAAGGGCAATATTTAGTAGATTTTATTTCCATTTAGGATCAAACTTACTATTTTAACCTGATGATATCCAGCCTTTAATTTGTACATTTTTCTCCTATGTCCAAATGTAAGTATTTATAGATGGATCAGCTGGCTGTGACATGACCTGAAAACTCAAAATTACTTTTCAAGTACAGCAATATAAATTCAACAAAAGCCAGCAATCAAAACTGGGTTTTTAAAATTTTCTCCAATGTCATCATATTAATCTCTTTATATCTCCTATTTCAATGGATAGCAAACACACTATAGATGTGTAAAATGCAAACTTTCATCTTCGTCTTCCATTCCCATAGTTTCTTTTTGCAATTATGCCACATATGGAATATATGTAAGCTACGTCCTGATCTAAGCCTCCAGCAAACCACCAACAACCTCCATTTCAGTGAAGCAAACTGACTATTTTAATTGAAGATTCGTTTTTTCCTTTTCTTTTTTAATGAAGATGAGGGAATGATGAATATTTCTGTTAAAGCTGCATAAAACCCCCAGATCATTGAAACTCATTCCTTCAAACCTTCAAGGTTTCACACAGTGTTCTGGACCACTGAGGATGGCATAGCTGATGGAAGTTAAAGCAGTTTCTGTGTAATCTACTAGCCTTTTTGTGCTATGATCTTTCCCTAAACTCAATCCAAAGGGAACGTGAGAAATTCTCACTCTCAACCACAGAGCCTGTCTTCTTAAATTAAGCTGCAGCGAATTGTGCTTACAGTTCTCAAAGGCCCCCATGTATCCGCCATAGGAAAAGCAAGGGGCTGTAAAACACTTATCATCAGAGGAATGGGCAGGCAAAGGTAGTTAGCATGGCAGGAGGAGTGGCTGACGCACAGGCGCTGTAGGTGTCTCTGCCAGAGAAGAATTTCAGCTGCAGCTCCAAGTTAGGCAGGCAGGAACAAAATACAAAGATAAAAGTAGAATGAGGGTCTGAAAGCAGCACCTAGGTGGGAGTCTTGTGTGCAGTCAAGAAAAGAAGTACACTAAGTAGAAATGAAAGCACAGCCTTGATGGGGAAGACAAGAACCTTGAACACGACTAAAGGGATGGTAAGCAGTGAAAGAATTTTAATTGGAGAATTTCATGGCCTGGGCTTCTGGAGATAAAACTGACTTTCACAGCAGCATTCTGGAAGGATTTAAGGGGAACAAAGCAAATAGCCTGGCTTTTATCGTAACCTGTGCAATGGTTAAATGGAGTTTTATGTATGTCTGTTATCCTTAGCTTTATAATGACTTTTTAAAAGACTTGGGGAGGGGTCAAAAGATAGAAAGTTTCTTCTGTGCTATTTGAAGGCTATATTCTGGGAAACAGAAGGTTGTCTTTCTAAGCTGACCATAAAAGCTAAAAATATTCAAGATTTGAAAACACTGTCCAACACACAAATGAGGGCCCAGGTAAATAAAAATAATCAAAATGGAGGAAAATATATTCCTTCCAAATTGTATCATGACCGCCGTAGATCATGATCTTGTTTTATAAATCTAGCCCTGCCAAAAAGATACAAAAAACCCTAGACCTGCTTTGCTTAAGTAATTCTACTACTGACAACTTGAATAAATTCTTGATTTTTTTTTTTCCTGAAAGCCTATATATTGTGCAGTTTTCATTTAGAATACACCTTACTTTTTACAGTGTAATTCTAATGGGTATTATACAATTCAATAAAAACTTCTCTACTCATGAAAATATACAGATTTAGTAGTCTATAATGGCTATGAAACAAAGGTAACACTGGAATTTCAAGTTAATTAACAGTCTTCAGGTAGTACACTGATTGAATATTACAATTATTGTATTAACATATCCTACAGTTAAAGATCTCTACTGTAACACATTTGACTTCCTAATTCATAGCTTCCACAAGCATGCTCACGTTTCAACCTAGAGCAGTTTTACTATGGATAATTTGTTAAAATGAAAAGACATTTGAAAAATAAATTTTGGGATTATTTTTGTGACAGTGCAATCTAGAAAAAAAAATTAATTAGTTACATTATCAATATAGAGGGTCTGAAGCCATAAAAGACATCTTTGTCAGTATTACACTGCTTTCCATTCAAATAAGACAACAGCCTTTGAATCCCATGTCTGTACCTCTCCATTTGGGCTTGCCATGACAATCTTAAGACAGTGCCCTTATTTTGCTTCAGAGCTCAAATATATTTTGTTGTTCTGAGGTATTAAAAATAATAAGAAGAAGGAATCAAGCAGTCACCATTTTGTATATATTTGGACTATAAGACAGATATGTCTCTGCATCCAGTGTAAGCAGGATGAGTCATTATTCTTAGAGCCATCAGAATTTTTTTGCATTTCAAAATGAAATCTGATAAACAACTGTGATCCATTTGTTCCTGATGTTCTGGCATTTGGGTCTCATCATAATAAAAGTAGGTATCAATTTACAGAACATTCTTTAAAGCACATAAAGTATTTGAGGACTGACTCTCACTAAGGCCAGATATCAACAATAAGATTTAATGTCAAGTCGGGTGAAATAGGAAGTTTTCCATGGTTTGGACCATGGGTGCAGTCCAGGAGTAGGCAGAGAAGGCAGTCTATATACAGATACATTAGGGCTTGTCTGCTGCTGATGCCTCCACACTGAAATTCACTTTACATCTGGACCGGTATGAGGTTTTGCTATATGCTATTCCAGTTTCAAGCCAAACAGATATATGTAAACCACTAGTCTAGGGATATTTCCTTGTATTAAATATGCAGCTGATGAACATAGACCATTTACACTGAAACCACCAGTCAGTTTAAAATGTGTGTGGATTGAGTCCTATTTGGTTTTATATTAGGACAAATGGATAGCAAAACATTCACACAGGTCTTGAGAGTAGAGAGCAGTATGTGGGCAATGTAGATGTACAACAACTGTATGTGCATCTCTCCACACACTTCGACTCCAGTTTGTCTCCCCTTTCCTAGAGATGGTTTCCAGATCCTCACAGGACAGTGGCAGTGGGCAGAGAGTTAGAAAGCAAATTCAGCTTGCATTAACCACACAGTGTAGACAATGCAGATATTGCAATAACACATTTTTTACAGTCATCACCACATATGTTTGGCTGATCACTGTATATGTGTGTCTCCTACCAGCAGCTGAAGTTTTCAACTAGCCAAACTACTTCACCTCATTATAAACCTCATTCTTCTGGAGACATGGCAGAATTTGAGAATACAAAGATTAAGAAACTAACTCAAGACCACTGAACGTCTTGCCTGAGGCTGCTATCAGCTTCGCAATGGGATGAAATGTTTGGATTTCTCCTATACCTCCTAAAAACGATGTTGTGTTATCAAATTGTTAGAATTCAGAAAAATCTTTCCTAAAGAATAATTTCCCCTTTTGTCTTACAATGACAGTAATAATTATTTTAGTATTAACAGAATAAAAAAGGAAGAGATCTGATCTATGACAAAGATCCTCTTACGCTAGTCCTTCCTCAGGAAGCTGTTCGTCATCAATGTGACTCCATAATCTCTGGCTCATCCCATCACTATTATATGATAGTTAAATAAGGTAAGTACAGCAGAATTCCTAGAAGGAACTGAAGTGTTATTAACTTATTTCTTATTACATTAACCATAATAGTAATTCCTGAAGGATTATGTATATTACAGCCATTATTTGAGACATTAACACCCTCTTCTTGATTGAGAATTCTCAGTTGTCTGCTACATGCTCCCCTCCCCATCATTAGACACCACTAACTGCTTCCCTTCCATCTTTGATCTTCTTTCTTCTACATATCAACAAAACACACTTCATTTGCAATAGAAATATCTCTCTCCTAATTGAGGTTTCCCGAGAAGCAAAGTGAGATAATTTAATTACACTCCAAATAGCTACTCTACTTCAAACTGTTCAAATCTCTTTAAATCAAACCTCACATAATGGATGGAGTACACCTAATTTTACAAATGTAAATAAGATAGGCAATACATACCTTAGACTAAGCTTGAAAAATGAACTAAAAATTAGCTTTATAGCTCAGTTCTTCACACATAGAGGCAAACACAATATTCATTATTTCAGAAACAGGAAGAATGACCTATGCATAATACTATGTCCAGATACTTTAAAGACTAGAGAATGCACCATTTAGTACAGCCACTTTTGGTCACCTGAAAAAAGGAATGAGTCTGACAGCATATAAATTGTACTTTGCCAGAATTAGACTAATCAACCTTCTTCCAGGCAATTAGCAGGTGTTTCTCTCTATTTGCATACTTGCATGCCCTCTATTAGCACACTCTCTGAACATTTCACAAACTTTAATGAGCTTGTCTAATACAGATGTAGATAGAAGCTATGCTGCATCTCATCAGCAAAAGATAAACAAGATGATGCTAAGAATGGTCCTTGACGGAACATCAATGTTGAAGGGGTAGTACTTGATAGAAGACACAGAAGTTTAAAAATATTGATTACTCGTGGTTATTCAAGCTCCCTTGGATTTTCTTTTTTCATAGAACTAGAATCACAGTAAAGGGGAAAGAGACCAGACTTTAATTCTAAGTAAACTCTTTATGAGATAAAGTTAGCATGTAGCTCACCATGAACTTGAAAGTTCAGTGACACTAGAAAATGACTCCTATCTTTGGTTTTGCTGTTGTACAAAAGAAAAATACCTATATGAGACTCTTAGCTCGTGCTACATCAGAAACAAGTTGACATAATGTTCTGCCTACAAAGGGACTGTGGCCAGCAGTTGGAAGAACGTAAGCAGATTGAGGAGGCAGGCTGGAAAGACTGAATTAGCGTTATTTGAAAATATTTTTTTTTTCCACAGATTTTGACACTTATATAAACTAATTAAAGTTTGTTGCCACATGAATTTGCTATTATATTCTTTTTAGTTCTTTTCAGCGTTTGAATATGAGCATTTCAGTGACATTTGTGGGAAAACTATACCTTTCTGTGACAATTATAAATAAGAAATACCTAATGGTTGGGTGTTTATGCAGAATTTGGTGACCTCCAGGCTAGATTGCAGCCATGTGTTGCACTTAAATACACACTTTCAGCAGATAAAGCTATCAGGTACAGTACTTTCTGTGGACTGGCAAAGGGTACTTCTGACTTCATCCATCATTGAAAAGATGGAAATACTTTATAGGAATTTGTTTCTGTTACCTTTAGTAGAAGCTTCTAAAGTCTGACCATATCCCACACTATGAGACACTGTATGGACATACAACAAAGAGATGTAAGAGAGCAGACCCGAGGCCATTGTGGCAACGTATAACAAAGGACGGTTTCACAAGCTAATCTCTCAGAAGCATAAATTATTTCCTAAAGAAAGACTGAAGAAACTTTGCAGCCAAATGAAAAATGAGACACGGTACCAAAAATGTGAAAGCAGAAAACCTCTTACCTGAATCTTTCTCCTTTTTCAAACAAATCCTGTCAGATAATAAAGGTAAAAGATGATAGATGCAGAGGTAACAGCAAACAGAAAACAGTAGCGGTTCACACTGGAGAAAGAAAAAGAACCTGAACTAGTATGCACTTGTGAAATTGTCACTGATAGTCAGCTAAAATTAAGGAAAGTTGAAGCAAATGAAAAAGACATAAAGAACATCATTTACACCTCTAGGAACAGAAGAACAATAATTTCAAATTGGAGGGCATGTCAGGAAGCAAGAAGAAATGAGAAATTGTCAAGTCTGAAACAGAATGTAATTAAGGAACTATTAACAACAGACCAGTCTGAAAAAAGGGCACACAGATATTTTTTTTTCCTATATCTGCAACAGGTAGGATACCCAGAGATACAGTTGTCAAAATCCATTACTATCAGATGGAGAACTCCCTTCTTTTGAGATGAGACTTTTTTTTTCCACAGAATTATAAAATACTAGTCTTCTAGAACCTTTTAACAGTGTCATTTGTGCAGAAAAAAAAAAGCTGAAAAATAAAAGTAATATGGTATTATTTAGGTAGACATAAGGCCTCCCTTTAAATTTCTATTTGCTTTTGACAGTTTTACCATTCACAGTTTTTACCTGTTACCTTTACCTATTACATAAAATTAGGAAGTGCTCACAAATGACAAAAGAAAATGGTTATTACACAAGAAGTGACAGGATGTGGTTTGAAGTTTGTTCCATTTTTGTAATTCCACCTTAAAGCAATCAACAGAGGAGAAAGGAAAAAACCAAAGGTCTTGAATCAGTGTAAGCCTCTAATACTGCCAACCCAGAAGGAAGGTATAGTCCCATCAGTCTTTTGCCTAGAGGTGCACTGTGAAGGGTCAGGAAGTAGAAGGAGGGAGAACATTGTCTGAGGGCAACTATTTGAAACAAGCTCCCAGGGTCTCTATGCTGCCTAGAGTTAATATAACGGTTCTTGACCCATTGATTTTAATTCAATTTTAACCCCCTGAAGATGCATTTTTATGTAAAGATTGCTTACATTGAAGACTGCAAATACAAATGTAGATGAAGTGTAGATCAGATTACAAGATGTTATAAAGTAATTTTAGTTTCATGTTATATTGTGTTTCTGAAACTCAAGAATTTTTTTGTGAAAAGCTCAACTCTAACCACATAGGTATTTTACCTGTTTGATATGCCATATACTTTTGAGGTACTTCTCTCAAAAGTCCATCAGACAAAAACAGGTTATAAAGTGTAGAAGAGGGATACCACTCTAATAGTACTGACAGCAAAAGAGGGGGCAAAATGGACCTTGATAAATAGCAAAGAGCATGGCAATAATATCTGTACTTTGTAATGTTGAAGGTCCTTTCTGTAGGATGATAAATAATGAAAGCTGGTGAAAAAAATCCACAATGAGTGTGTTTCAAAATATTGCTTGGGAGAACATTAGATTTTTAAAAAAGCAGACGTTGATACAGTGATTAAAATTATGAGAAATATGAATATTAAAGCCTGTGAGAAGAAGGCATGTTAAGAAATAGTACAAGTACAAAAAACATGTTGTTTGTAGCCTGGGTAATTGTTATTTTTTAGACAATCACACAGTAGAAACATGGTTTTTACCAGAACACTCTTTTGGAAAGAAATAGAATTATAATTTATTACAACATATATCAAGGTATACCTCTACAAGTAGGAATAGTGACCATGAATAACCTTATTAAATTAATCTGCATTAATGTAAAAGACCTTAGAAGTATAATAAAAAGGAGGAGAAAATAGAAAAAAACTTACAAAGTTCCTAGCAGACATCAGAAGACACATTTCAGAGGGGCAAGAACTATTATTCAGAAAAAACTGATTCAATCAGGCTTTTTTTTTTCTTGTACCTTTCTAAAAAGGAAGAAGATAGTGTAACACTAGACAAACATAACTCACTTATTGAAAAGAAACAAACAAAAAAAAGGAAATAACAGTCTCAGTTTGACCTCAAGGATTACTGTAGTATCAGTCAATGCCTCAAACTAGTACAAGTAGACTTTTATGATAGTTTCAGGTCTAGCAAACTCTGTCTCCAGAGCTTTCACATTCTGCTTGGAAAGCAGAATTCTGCAGCATCTGGTGCAGCTGTTATTCTCCAGGTGTCTATAGGCAGACTTGAGTGGGATTAGTCTGCCTGACTAAGATGTTTGGTAGTTAGATAATCTAAATGTTAAACATAATCATAAAAGCCTAACTTACCACTTTAATGTCTTTTTATTATCCATTGGAAAAAAGAGAAGTCTCGAGAGGGCAATTTTCTCCTCTTGGAGTAGTTATGGAACAGAGGCCATGACAGTAACTTAGAAGTAGATTACTAATTTATTTTTATATATTCAGGGCAGATGAGTCCCAACAATCATTGTAACTAATGAAATTTTACCATTTTCAGGATAACAAAATTCTAAAAACATCTTAAAGAATATTATTCAGGTTAACAAAACTGACCTGGGCAAAACTTGCTCTTTTTTATGGTTCCTCTGCTTTTAGCTTTTTAGTAACTTTATGATAAATTATTTCTTAAATAAAGCACAGGCTAGATTAATACAGTCTCCTTCTGCTCTTTCTGCATTGCAAAAAAAAAAAAAAAATGTTACTGGCCTTCTTTTTGGCCTTTGTAGGATTTTTCAATAAACATCAATTCAATAAATAGGACCTGCTGGTCCTGTTTCCAGTACATACAATATTCTTTTTCTTCTTGTGAACTGTAAGAACTTTGACTTCTTCCTCTTACCTACACAGAAGTTATCTGTATTCCCCTGTCATTTCTAACTGCCCAAGGTGTACTTCACTGGGAATGCTCTGTAAACTAACATTCCCAGAATGCTTTCCTTGTGCCATGCCACATATCTGTCCAAGTGAACTCAAAACAACTTTTGAATGTGCAAACTGGATAACTCTATTTCTTTCCATCCAATTTGCTGTTGCAAATGTCAGTTTGCCTGTAGAAATGCAGATTCTTACACATGTAATATTGGCATCTACATGTTTTGAAAATTTGCCTCTAGGTGGACAATCACATTAACCTAGAGCAAATTGTTCCTTTTCTTAAAAGCAAAAAAAGTTGCCAAACCTTCAGATGAAAGGAACACTTCAGCTAAAGGTCAGGAAATCCAGCTGTAATTTGGCTTTAACTAGTGCTTTAGATCTCAAATTTAAATTCTAATTAAAGATTGAGGTAGAAGCATGAAACTCTAATGAGGAAGCTGTAGGCTATATTTTTCACTGTTACAACATATCCTCTGTTATTTCTAAAAGCAGAACATCAGTTTTGTGTACTTAGCATAATTTGAGGGCTTTTTTTTTCACAGAGAGGAATATGGAATTTCTATGAATAATACCTGACTTCTGGTATACAGGAAAAAAATAAATCAGCATATTCTCTTATTCAGTTATAATTTTAATATTTTTTAATGTTTAAATCAGTTTTTAGAAATCCCAAAGAGTGAATTTTATTTTTAGTCATAGTTTGTTCTTCTTTTCTGAAGGCGGAGAAAACTGAACTCCATGTCCTGTTATGATTATTCTTATTTCATGCCCTATGTTCTGGCTAGGAATCCACTAAAAAGACTATGTTTGCCATTAAAACTTGTCTTTACACTAAGAAAACTAATTGCAAAACTGTTAGCTGGCATTTCAGAATTTACCTACACACTTTCCAAGCCTGACCACTTTGTCCAATGTTCATGCAGATTGTTACATACAACTTCTACTGGCTTTTGGTTTTGTTCAGGCACTCATTCACTTGCTAGAAGTGCAGTTTACATTCTCCAATTAATCAGTCTCTGAAATGCATTATATAATCTAAAGACAGAGAATTTGCATCATTTAACATTTCCACATAGACATCTTTGCTCTATCTTTTCCACCTGCCTTATTCAAATAGCTAAATTTGTTTTCTTATTGGTTTCCAAATATTCAAGGGCAGATACCATTGTATTCCAATTCCCAATTTCTGTAGTAGTCCTTAAATGATGCAGAAACTATTTTTAGCTTCCTATAGTCATACGTTATATCAAGAAAGGCACATTTTACCATATTCACTTTCAAGATCCTAAATACATTTGGATAGTTTCCTTCTCAGAAACTGAAGGACTAACTGACTTGTCTACATCATTCTCTCTGTACAAATACAGCTGTTGATTTCATTCTGTCTTAGAAGAAAGGTGGGACTTCTTGAGCCATAAAATCCTCTGGTTTGAATTACTGTAATCTTGAAGAATTTCATATTGTTCTAATCATAGTAACAACGAGGCATTATTTTCTGGCGTAGTTTCACTTTTAGTACTTTACTAAACTACTGTTTGTTGTCCTGTAAGGGTCTATCATGAGACCTCTGGTACGTACCATCTTCACTGGAGACAAGAGAAAAGACAACATAGTAGACTCATCAAGTTTGACACAAAACCATGGAGAATAAGTTGATGTATTTGAGAGCAGAATGGCCATTTGAAAGGACCTAGACAGACTAGAGGGAGGACTGCGTTGATAGGAACCTCCTGACATTAAACAAAACAAATACAAAGTCACATATTTGGGAATTAACAACCCTTGCAGCTGTGAACTGCCTTGCTGTGGAGCAGCCCTTTTGAAATAGAATCTGATGAAAAGAACATGACCCAGCAGTGTGTCCTGGTGACAAAGATGCTTGACTACGTTAACAGGAGCGCAGCCAATAAAGTGGGAGAAATTGTCATCCCACTGTACTTAGTACTCGTTAGACCACATCTAGAATACTGCAGTTTTGGTCCTGCAATACAAAAAAGGAACTAATAAATTGGAATTAGTCCAGCAGAGCAGCACCACAATGCTCAGGGGCTGGAGCACTTGCCTAACGAGAAGAGACCAAAGGCTTGTTAAGGTCTTTTCCAGTGTAGACAATACTATGATTCTGTGATTCCGTGATCTGACCTCACAATTGATCCTGCTTTGAATAATAGGTTGGAAAAGAGACCTCCTGAGGTCCCTTCTAACTTGAAATATCCTATGATCCTATGAAAACTCCATGTCTCTTAAAGTGCCTCCATCTGGGGATTTCTGTAAAGGTTTCAATTTTCTCAGTTCTCTTCAACTTTTTTCAGGTATTTCAATACTCTGCTCCTGATACCTCTTCAGGGCTATTCACAGCTTGGTGTCACTAGATAATGCCTGTTTCCTGACACCTCCTCCTGCAAAATAAGGTATCAGCTGTAATCATGCTATTACATTAAAGGCCAAATTGGAGGCCTTGAATGGACTTAAGACCAGCAGAACCTAAAGAATGATTTTTACTAAGGCTGTGTCTGCCCAAGGTATGGAGCACAGTACAGAGAGACTGTTTGAAACTGGTATGTTCACCTTACCACAGTGCTGCGTCCATCCAAAAGACTAAGTCATCTAAATTGCTTTCAAGGCCCAAGTGAACACTACACTACATTCATGTAGTAGTTCGATGCAGTGAAAGCTTCAGGGAGTGCGTTGACACTGTAAATCATGTCCGATCTACAACTATTATAGTGCCTTTTTATGATACAAGAACGGAAATGAAGAGGGGAAGGCAGATATTTTCTGAGATATTACTGATGCTTATGTCAACAACAAAAGTACCCACAGGATTTAAAAAAAATATGCAGTAAAAGATTTGAAATACTTTGTGTGTGTGTATGTGTGTGCAAAAGCCAGGTGTGGAAATGAAACAAAGCCTTTCTAGATGAAAACCATCAGAGTTGCGGTTATGGTCCATATGATTTGTAATTCAATAAGGTAGGCCAGGAATTATTTAAGTATTATTAAAAGAATGAAGATGATTTCTATGCACATTTGAAACACGTCTCCAGCACCTCAATGCCTTTCTTGCAGTGAGGGGCCCAAAACTGAACACAGTATTTGAGGCGCATGCTCACCAGTGTCAAGTACAGGGGGACAATCACTTCCCTAGTCCTGCTGGCCACGCTATTTCTAATACAAGCCAAGATGCTATGAGCTTTCTTGGCTACCCAGGCACACTTCTGGCTCATATTCAGTCTGATACTGACCAACAGTCCCAGGTCTTTTTCCACTAGGTAGCTTTCCAGCCACCATTCCCCAAGCCTGTAGCATTACATGGGCTTGTTGTGACCCAAGTGCAGGACTTGGCACTTGGCCTTAGGATGGATAGGTCAACAAACAAGGGACATAAGTTGCAGCCTGAGAAATTCTGACTCAATATAAGAAGGAATGTTCTTATCATGAAGGTGGACAAGTATTGCAATAGATTGCCCAGATGAGATTGTGAAACTTCCATCCATGGAAAGATTCAAAAGTCTGGACAAGTTCTTTAATAACCTCTTCTAACTGAACGTGTTTTGACTAAATGATGTCCGTAGATCCTCTCAAACATTCACTTTTCTCAGAAACACCTCTCACCAATGCAGTATAATATCATTTCCTAGCAGATAAGATTTTAAAAGCACTTGATTATACGGTATTTATATATTTTACAAAAAAAAAGATAATTCCTTTATTTCTAAATGTATTTGAGACACAGAAGTATATTTTTCCATTTTAAAATGAAGTCTTTGCAATTGTTTTTGGTTTTGTCATTTTTTGTTTGTCCATCTCTGTTCATCCCCCTGTGCGATTACATTTCCATTTTGACACCTGAACAAACAGTAGAGTTTTATTTAGAAGTGTCCTCAGAGTTCAACACATATTTGGTAGTATTAACTTTCTTTTACCTTTGGTAAGTTGCAACTCTGGTTTGGATATTTTTGTTTTGTTTAAACATAAGGAATATCCTCAGAGGTGCTCTTTTTTATTTTTTCTTTTTTTTTTTGTAATAACTGGACAAGTCTTCAAGCTCCTTTGTGGAAAAATTAAACATTAAGAACCCAGGAAGGTGCATCTTGGAGGAAATAGGTGCCCTTATTAATTTATGGAAAGTTTGTAGATACTTATTACTATTTTTTCAACATAACTAACAACAAAAAAACACAGCCTACTGGTTTTTAGCCCTGAAGATTATGGAAGTTGAAAACACTTACTTCCATAAAGATGGAAGAGATTATCTTCATTTTCTATAGTTATTTCCTCCTTTAACAATGACTACTACTGCATAAATGTTTTGTGAAATCTGAAGCAACAGAAAAGGAAAAAAAATACTTCAAAACAGAAGCAAAAAAAAAATCCTGATTACAGGAGGCAGTAATTGCTGTCATAATTATTTTTCTTTTCCTGCTCTCACCCAATTTATGTGTTCTATAGCAGTTACAGGTCTAGTACCAAATAACTCCTAAAAGTTCAAGAAAAGCATAACACACTTATGAAAACATCAGGTTTACACAAAACAATCATTGGTTCTTAGAAGAACACAAGTAACTTCAGTGACTTCAGAGACAGGGAATTTTTGCACAGAGGTTAAGTCTTTACAGACTTGTGTCCTAATCCTTTTTTCTAAATCTGAAATCCAGCTTGGTAGATGTACTGCTTGATGAGGGAGAAAAATAGCTCAACCTTTGGGGTTTTTTGCTCTCCATAACAACAACTGGCAACTAGATAAATAGCTTCCAATGAATTCTCTGCAGGACTAGATGGTGCAGTTTCTCCTTTCTAAGTAATATATTTCATTTTATATTTTAGAATCACAGAGAAAGAGGATGTCAGCTGGACATCCACTTGCCTCCGGGTAAGATCAGCTGCATCTAACTGATTCTTCACACATGTTTATCTCATTCATTGTCTAAAAACTTCCAGACATGGTGATTTCATACTTCCATGGATAATATTTTCCAATATTTACACATCCTTACTTTTATACATTCCTTTTTCTGTATTTCAGATGCAATTTAGAACCATCCACAGCAGAGATGGAGAACAAGAAAGTATAATCGCCTTTACACAAGAATTTGTCATATTATATATCTTTCATATCTCTTTGTTCTTCTCCTGACTGCCTTAGAGTGAACAGAACATTAGCAAAAATTAGGAAGTTGATGTTATGGAAGATTTTTATTATGTCCTTGTACAAGTAATTTTTATCTTTTCACTAGCTTGGGAGTAAGATTAGTCAGGGATATGTTGGACACAAAATAAGTTTAATTTTTGCTGGAAGAGTTTAAATATGAGGTATACCTTTTATAGGAACACTAAAACATTATTAATATTTTATTTTTATTCCCTTATTTGAGAATGTCTGTGTTTTCTCAGCTTCTGCTATGACTCCCTTTCTTTTTTCCCTCCATTTGGGTTTCTGGCTCAGCAGCATCTTTCTTCCCAGTCTCTCTTTGACTCGTCCTCAGTCATTGTTAACTTTTTGTTAGCGAAACATGGAAAAAACTCTTTCCTTGTCAATTTTTCATCTTTTTCCCTTCAGCTTCTTTTTCTAACAATTCTTATTGCTTTAAATTCTCCCATAGGTAATTTTCTTTTTATTTTTTCTCATTTCTGCATGTCTTCTTAATATCTTTTCTTCTCACACACATATACTTACTCCCTTGAAGGCTAAACTAAGCAGAAGAGGTCATTTCTGTGGGGGTGTGTGGAATATAAGAGCATCTGGTTCATTAAGGTCATCAGAATAAGAAGCTTTTCAGGTCAAAGGGAGTAATAACAAAGAAAGTGATAAACAAAACACACAGAGACAAATACCTGATAAGCAAACAAATAAGGGAAACAATGAAGGATAGGAAAACTCCTCAAGAACTAAAATGATGGGTCATTAAGAAAGTACAACTTTGCAGAGGGACATCCCTGGCTTTGTAACTGATAAGAAGAAGGAAGTAAGATGAACACGATCATTACACATATTTCAGGGACACCTGGAGGACTATACAAAACCTTTAAGGAATGTGTAGGGGAAGGGTCATAGGCGAGTAAAAAGTAAACATCAGGGTAGGAAAACTTGGGGGATGTTGGGGGTTAGATTTTCTTCCCTTTTGTTTCTTTTTACGTATAGAATTTTTCCCCATAAGTTACTAGGGAAAGCATTTTTGATGCCACCACTTCCTGTGTAAAAAGCTCATCTCGAGGGACAGAGATATCTCGAGATTTGAGCTGGTAAAAAAGGAAGGGGCGGAGTCACCTCTCTCTCTCTCTTCGGCTTTGGGTCTGGCTGAAAGGGGGTCTTTGCTTTTCTCCTGGCTGTTAGCGGCTTTCTCTCTCCCCCCCCCATCCTTTGCTGGGAGCTGCTTTTCTCCTGCCGTGAGGTGAGCCTTCACTAGCTTTCAGTTGGGACTTTATTAACATCTCACTTAAAGGAAGACTTGCTTTCCATCTGCCCGGGACCGAGTTTTCACTGCCTCCTGCCCAGTTGGGAGTGGAGGCGCCACTTCCTGGCTCCGCCAGCTCCCCTGCCTATCCCCTGCCTGCCTCGCCCTGCTGCCTTGGCTTTTGCTGCCCCCGCTGCTGGAGCACCACAGCTGAATCTCCCTGGGTGAAACGCAGTTCTCCTCCTTTTCTTCTCCCCACCATTATCACCACCATGTGCTGAGCTGTGCCACCAAAGTGCTTCTTCCCCGCCAGCTGCCATCGCAGCTGCCCTGCTCGATGGGAACCTCCAGCGCCCCCTGCCGACTTGAGACCATCACTACACCCGAGGGAAGGTGCTCACAGCCCAAAGGCCTGTGACCGGTTCTCTGATCCTGTTTTGTGGCCCATTGCTGTGCTAATTGTTGTTCACTTGTTTTAATATATGTATATATACATACATATACATATATATATATATATAAGTAAAGAACTGTTATTCCTATTTCCTATATCTTTGCCTGAGAGCCCTTGATTT
>JAVSBS010001431.1:21462-33401 GCA_033124195.1 Coracias cyanogaster
CGAGTGCCAAGTCCAGGGGCACAATCACCTCCCTGCTCCTGCTGGTCACACCATTGCTGATCCAGGCCAGGATGCTGGTGGCCTTCTTGGCCACCTGGGCACATGTTGGCTCATGTTCAGCCGGCTGTCCACCAGCACCCCCAGGTCCTTTTCCACCAGGCACTTTCCAGCCACACTTCCCCAGGCCTGGAGTATTGCTGGGGGTTGTTATGACTGAAGTGCAGGACCCAGCACTTGGCTTTGTTAAACCTCATACAATTGGCCTCAGCCCATCGCTCCAGTCTTTTCATTACTTTAAATGGATTCATATGTATCTAAAATGATGAAGCTGTGACCCTGAAGACGATGTTCATCTGATGTAAAGCCTGAATGAAAATATCCAGATGACTGAAATAGTATTTATTTTATGTAACATAATCCATATGGCATATCGCAGAGATGTCCTCATGTAAATGGATGAGCCAATAAATCTTATATTTGGA
Source organism: Coracias cyanogaster (assembly GCA_033124195.1). Lineage (NCBI taxonomy): Eukaryota > Metazoa > Chordata > Aves > Coraciiformes > Coraciidae > Coracias > Coracias cyanogaster. The sequence continues at coordinate 21,945 of JAVSBS010001431.1, forward strand.
AACAGAGCTGACACAATAAAGCAGGAAACTTTGCGGGTTTTCACTGATGTCCAGGTCCTTTGAGATACTAGAAAAGAAGTGGCTCGTTGTAGGATTTGATTTTCTGTCATTAGCTTCTGATTTGTCTCATAATTTTTTAATGTGCATTGCTTTTCTTGAGTGCACGGATGAATATGTTTGAAAAAAAAAATTATTCCTAAAAGGAGACTAAAGAAACCATTTTTTATGCAATCTTTTGTCCTAGTTTAAGTTAGAACAACTAATTCTGTTCAGTGATTTTACTTTTCAGCTAAGTCTCTTCTAAGTAACTGCACTCTCTGAAGTTAATGGCATATTTTTGCAGAGTGTCTGCAAAATAGCACTTGATGTTTACAGTTACTACCAAGGATCATTGCGGCCTTCCAGTATCTGAAAGGGGCCTACAAGAAAGCTGGGGAAGGACTTTTTATAAGGGTTTACAGTGACAGGAGAAAGGCTGATGGCTTCAAAATGGAAGAGGATAGATAAACATTGGAAATTAGGAAGAAGTTTTTCACTGTGGGTGTGGTGACAAACTGGAGCATGTTGCCCAGGGAAGTTGTGGATGCTCTATCACTGGGTATGGTCAAGACCAGGTTGGATGGGGCTTTGAGCAACCTGGTCTATTGGGAGGTGTCTCTGCTCATGGTTTGGAACTAAGTGATCTTTGTGGTCTCTTCCAACCTAAACTATTACATGGTTCTATGATTCTCAGATTGGTATGCAGAAAAGCTCTTGCTTTTACTTGCTCCTATGAGGACCAAGGTCACTGCTAAATCTGGAGTACCATATTGAGAGTGTAGAAAGTAAAAGGCCACACCTGCAGGGAGAAGTGGACAGGACAGGTGACCCTAAACTGACCAACAACCTATTCTGTTCCAGATACATCATGCTCGGCATAAAGCTGAGGGATCACAAGGGTCAAGCGCTCTTCTTCAATGGCTGCTGTCTGAGGAGGACTCTGTCCATTCTGCCTTCGATCCTGAGCCATGTGTTCCTGAATCCAGTTCCAGAATCCAGCTCCTGAATTTGGTTCCTGTCTGCCACTGAGTCCAGTCTGGGACTTCCCCAGTGCCTGCTCCACAGCAACAGTGGTGATGGTGATGTCATTGCCATGGAGGGCTTTGGGTTCGACACTGGTTTTGTATGTATTTGTATATATTTAATTTTGCTATTATTGTTTTCATTAAGGCTGTTTTAGTTTTCCAATCCGTAAGTCTCTCTCTCTTATTCTCTTTCTCTTCCCCTTTGGGAAGCGAGAGGCGTTAACAGACACCATCTGTTATAAGTCAAATGGACAGCCCTGACCCTAAACCTTGACACTTATGGAACCTCAAACTCATGTTTTGTTGGGATTGAGAATGAAAAACATATTGCACACATATAAATAAAACTGAATATAAATACCCAACATAATTGCAACTTATAACAAGACTGTAGGAAAGAGATTGCATCTGGCTCAGGCAGTATGACATTCCTTAGCTATTAGAGAGCATGAATAGTCTTATTGCCCAGGCAAAGCCTGTATCTATCAGCTGGGAGGTCCTAAAGTTCTGCCAAATAGTGGAGGAAATTCAATTTTGAACACATTCAGTTTGTGGCCCATGAGATTTAGTAGGAAATTCAGATATCCTTTTACTGTGAGACACTGGTACTACTAGGTTTTCTCACTTTGGAAAAACTTCTTCCAAAGTGAGAAAATAATAAAAAACCAAGAATAGTGAATACTAATACTAATAAAAAATAAGAAATACTAAAAAGAATTTCAGTTCTCAATTTAGTTTAATTATCCAGGTATTTTTTTATGTGACCAAGCAACTTGGTTAGTACTCTGAGGATTACGTGATGAGAGAGAGTAATGAAAAGGAAAATCTTCCCAATGAATACTTGATGGTTCTTAATTCAACTTGTTAATTAAGTTAGTAGTATTTGATTTGGGGGTACGATCGTGGCTTGGCAAAACACACTTCACTTGCCAGACCATATTCCAGTGTTAAAAGCATCCCTTTCACTGTCTTCATGGTAGAGTGAACGTTAAGAAAGAGGACATGGTATTTAGTAAGCTTGTATCCTATTCTTAGTATATGTATTTTTAGATCTATTCTTTGGGAGATAGTTAGAAAACCTAAAAATCAGCAATTGCAATGCTCTGAGTTCCCTTCCAATTATTTAAAAGTGAATACCAGGAGAGAAGTGCAATCCACTTGTCCACCTACTAAATCATAGCACATTCGCCTGTCCTCATAACTCCATTCTCATGTGTCTGATCAAATATCACGTTATTACAAATGTCTTTGAAATATAGCGTTATCTAACACATACATGGTTTTAAGAGAGCTTGTTCGATTTATATCAGCTTATGAACTGGTGTGTAATTTTTCTCTGATCAGGTCAATCTTCTTCATCTTCTAAAAATAAAGATTTTGAAATTAAAGTCACAATTGCAAATACATCATATTCCCCCAAACATAATTATTGTAGTTTTATGTAATAGCTGATTATGTTAGCAAATCACCTTCCTGATATATCAATATGGTTCCGTGTAGTATGTTCTCAATCACACAGTGTTCGTGACTTCTCCTAAGAAGTTTTTTCAAAATTTAGTATTAGGGGAAATCAGGTTGGACTCAACAGCCTGAGAGAGGTGAAGTACTATGGCTCCATGCCTTCACGTCAAATCAGAAGTGCAGCTGAGCATGTACTCCCAGTAGAACATTGAAACAGCTTTAATGAGCATAATAATAAAAAACTATAATTAAAAAATTGAATATGTACAATTATACGCAAAACCAGTATAGAACACAACCCCCTCGGTGGCAATTACATCACTGTCACAAGGTATTCCATCTTAAGTATAAAGTATAATGCTTAGGATAAAGTATGAACAGTATAAAGCTTAGTATAGAGTATGAACATCAGTATTCTGTGGAGCAGGCACTGGGGAAGTGCCAGACTGGACTCAGTGGCAGATAGGAACCAAATTCAGGAGCTGGATTCTGGAACTGGATTCAGGAACACATGGCCCAGGATCGAAGGTAGAACGGACAGAATCCTTCTCGGACAGCAGCCATTGAAGAAGAGCGCTTGACCCTTGTGATCCCTCAGCTTTATACTGAGTATGATTTATCTGGAATGGAATAGGTTGTTGGTCAGTTTAGGGTCACTTGTCCTGTCCACTTCTCCCTGAACTCAGACTCAGCTGAAAAGGAAAATCACTGAACAGAATTGCTCTAACTCAAACCAGGACAGTATCTACAGACATATACATGTATGCACAATGTGGATGTCTCCAGCAGCTGAGCTCAGAAAGCCACTCTGCCCCTGGACCCTTGTTGATGGCACCTGGGCATATCAGACCCGAGGGCCACAGTCCTACTCCAGCTGCAGGTCTTGACACAAATACATAGCTAGCCAGAGCTCTTGTGGCTCCACAGTGGTCAACCCTCCATGACAGGAAAGATATCGAACAGCTGGAGACATTCCAGGAAAAGCAACAGAAATGGTGGGGAACGGAGTACTTACCTTGTGAGGAGAGGATGGAGGAGCTACGCTCAGTCAGTCTGGAGCAAAGACGGCTTTGGGTGGACCTAACAGCAGGTCCCGGTGCCTGTGGGACTCACTGAGGAGTCAGAGTTGGGCTCTTCACAGCCGTGTAGAGCACCAGAGAGACAAGACACGAGTTGAAACAAGAAAGGTTCAGATTGGATATAAGGATTTTTTTTCTTTCCTCAATGAGGACAGTTAGGCAGTAGCGCATGCTGCCCAGAGAATGTTACGCAGTTTCCAATCTTGGAGATTTTCAAGTGCTGACTGGATGAAACCCTGAGCAATCTGGTCACCCAGATGACCATGCTGGGAGTAGGAACTTGGAGTTGAGACTCCCTGAAGTCTCTCTGAATGGAAATTAGCCTGTGATCCTAAAAATTTCTGTTTGGTCAGTCCCTTGATTATCTACTCCATTTTGTTGTCCTCTCTCACATCCACGCCTCCTGAATTTCATTTGGTTGAATTATAAGAAAAGCTAAACTAAAGGAAAGCTAGACTATGCCTCTCTACTTAAAAAGCCAGGGATATACTTAAAATCCCAGAAATTTCAGCTGAACCAACTGAACAGGCCTTTAATATACATAATTATTTGTCCTGTCATAAATAGAAGAATGCAGGGCATCCTACATTCATGTATGAAGGGCCAGGCTAATCTGTTTAACTTATAGCACATACACTGACAGGGAAAGTGGAAATCTAGTAAAATAAGAATTGGAATGCATTTTCCAAAGCGTATTAACTCCCGAACATTTGAAAGTTGCCCAGATTTAATTTTTTGTTTATGTCTGTGATTAATAATTTTGACCTTAGCGCTGAAGGGGATAGGTTTCCAATAACTGACACCCAGGGGTGTTTTTCACAGACTAACAATTATGTAAAGGTGTCTGTGTTAGCAAAATGTCTGAAGTCACAGTTCTATCTCAATCTATTACAGTATTTGCATAATATCGTATTTGGTCAGAGCAAGAGAAGGAAACTTAAGCTCTATGCAATATTGGACAATTACCTTCCCAGTTTACACCGTTGTGCCAGTGGAAGTGACTGCCTCCAGTTCTTCATTATTTCTGGGAGAACAGCAAGTGTCTTTCATTTGCTCCAGGCAAAAATCAGGCAGGTTTCCCAGAACAGTGTATAATGGTGGCTCCAACCTATCTGATTGTTCTTGCCTGAAGCATGTTACCAGGTATACATCTGAACGAAGCTCCTGACAGATCAGTGGTGGCAATAATTTCCAGCAGGGCACTGGAGGTGAGAAGCTAGAATAGTGACTTGCTGGCACGGTTTGGTCCAGAAGAAACCATCCTCTGCCTTATTAGTTCTAAGTTAACACATTAACAATTTATTCATCTGGAAATGTGAGATGTTGTTTGTGGGGTTTTTTTCTCCATAAGTTATATAGTAGGATTTCCTTGTTCTTCCATAAATTCTTTTATTACTTTAAATGTTGTAGGGAAAGGCTATCAGACTCATTTTGATTTTGAAATATATTCTGGAATTCTTTCACATTGTAAAATGTGGGGGGAAAAAAAAAATCCTCCAAAGAGCAACAGAAAATCCTCTTACATCTGCTTGGCTCACCTCACTTAACTCCTAAACCTCAAGTGTGTTACTATCAAGAAAAGTATTTTTTAAAGTTGTAAATTGACTTCTGATGTTATCGTTTGGCTAAATTCCCATGCTGATATCACTGTATGAAAATCAATTCATCTGTGTCATCTTGGATTCCTTTGTAATTTACTTTCTAATATTAGATTTTGCTTCCAAAATGTCTAGTCCCAAGATTGTTTTAACGATTCTTTGCTTATCTATTTGTAACATGGGCAATTTTGTCAAATGGTTTCCTATCTCTCGGATGAAAAAAATGCTTTTTTTTTTTTTTTTTTCCTTTTCAAAAGAACTTGTGGAGGCAAATAGCAAAGGTCCGTGACAGAGGTACTTAAAAAAAAGCCTTGGAGAAGGAATTCAGAAGATGTCTCAAAGCCTGTAGGTTAGCATGTTGTTTTATGAAATAACTCAATACCAGTTTATACCTGAAGGAAATCTGGTAATACATCAAGACAAAGTAGCAGGAAAGGATGTGAGATACTGGGAGGTGGTGTAAGAGACCCAAAAGATTGTTTCAGTACAGATAGAAACTCTAGTGGCGAGAGGAGTTAATGGACCTCTAAGCAGGGTGTTTATATCTGTCTGTAACTGCTGAGCTCACTTGAACCTGGAAAACAGGTCTGTTTTAAGTGCAGCTTAAATCGTACTATTCTTAGGAGCTGGAACAGTACTCCTGGCTGCACAGGGGTGTTATGAATCAGGAAGATTTGCATGCACAGTCAGATCCTCAGGGAGAAATATTGTACAGATTGAGACTACCAAATGGACTCATTGGATTTGTTCAATGAAAAATGTGACTATTTGGCAAATTCCTGTTGAGTGTTGCAAAGTTTCAGCCAGGAAAAAAAAAAAAGAGACGGAAAGCTGAAATGTAAAGTGTTCGTTTTCTATGTAGTGATGATTTCTTTTCAGATTTCTGAAGAAATTGTCCTCCAATTAGAAACAGCACAAAACAAAAACAAAAAACCCAAAGAAAAAACATACTATGTTTCAATCAAAAATTTTGTTTGAACCAGAAATGAATGTCTCTTTCTTGTTGCCATTACAATAAGGAAAAAAAAAAAAGTTTGACTTGTCCCAAATATTTTATTTTCATTAGTTTGGTTAGCCAGAGAATTGGCAAAATAAGCAAATGCACGGCTGTAATGTGGCTTCTCTCTCTCATGGTTACTTCTAATCCTGGAATTTCTTCTGCTTCACGTGGTAAAGTACAGGGTAGAGCACACAGTAAAAATACACTGTGTGTTTCCATCTCCTGGCTATTTGGGACTGAGTTAATCATGAGAAGAGAACCTCACAATAACTATGTCCAGGAAAGGTGACCCAGAGAAAAGCAAACTTGAATCAGAGACTTAATTGTTATCTAAAATTGAAATGTAAGCGGGTTTCTAAAAGGCCTTGTCAGTTGAGATAAAACATAGAGCTTTGATTCAGACGAAGATAAGACAGCAATGCAGAGAGCTACAGAGCAGTGGAATGATATGATCTGAGCACTGACCAAGGAAAATTATTTTAGTGACAGTTGCTGGATGAAGTTGAGGTGTGCAATAACAGAAACAAAAGGTTATAAAGTAAGTGGCTGCAGTAGTCAAGGAAAAACAAATTGACATGCTTAGCAATTTACTTGTCATACAGAAGCAGTGTATTTACCCATAAAAGAAAAAAAAAAAAGGAAAAAGAAAAGAAGTAAGTTTATGTGTGGGAAGAAAAACATAACCTAATCACTCAAGGGAACCTTCAGCCTGTATGTGTCTGTTTAATTACTGATAAAAGCTTTAGAGCTGGTACAATTTTGGTCAGTCTTATAAAAAGCTTTTTATTCAGTGCTTGGTGAACTATTTCTAAAAGCCTGAATGCTATGAGAATTAATTATTCTTGAAAGAAGTGGTTTGGATCTCATTTGATGGACAGAAAATCTATTCTGACTAGAAACTCGCATCCAGATAATCTTCTGTCACAGCTATTAGAGGATTACCTTAAATTCTCTCCTAGAAATGCTCCTGTTATTCCTCAGCACTATCCAGGCAACTAACCAGAAAGATAGGCAGAGTAACACTCATAATTGGCGGTGAATCCTTTTCATACCATTTCTTTAAAAATAAAGACAAAAGTCCCCCTCCCGCATAAGAAAATTGTATAACCCAAATACAAAAGTTGATTCAGCCAGATGAGACAATTAATGTGCTTTCCATAACAGCAAACCTACAGTGCCTCTCTAATTTGTAGTATTTGATAATGGTGGTAGGCAACTTTTCAAAATTCCCAAAAGACCGTGCTGTGAACTAAGGCTACGACTATTTTAGAACCATACATGAAACTGAGGAACTGGGTGAGCCCAGAAAATGCTTGAACTATTGGGGACATAGTATTATCTGAGGTCATTGACTGTCTGAAGAAGAAACCCAAGGGTTGAGGGTTCAGGCTCCTCCAGCATTTTTCTTCAGAGTCGTTTCGGAATAGTTTTAGTCAAGAAAAGTAAAAAAGAAATGTAAAAAATTAAAGCGTATATTACTGATATTGTAACCACTGTTCCTATACTGTTGACCAGTAAAAGACTTAAACGGGCTGGTATGGAGAAATCCTAAACTCCCTTCCAGTAAAACATCAGCTCTTAAATGCTTTTCTGCAGTCAGATCGACATTCCAAGAGTTTGCATTTTCAGGGAATGTTTTAATTTTTCTTGAATATGCACCAATGGTACCTACTGATATTTCATTTGCTTTTTGGAGAGGAGCCAACATCCTACTGCCTCAGCGTATGAAAAGCCTTTCCTACCTCATCAGATTGTTTCAGAGAAGTAATGTTTCTTCCTCCACGCACCACATCTCAGTCCAATACTCAGTGAAACACTCAACCTCCTTCTGTACACTTCTAGCACCTTTGTCCCAAAAAAGAGTTCTTAGACCACCGAGTTCTTATGCCACCCCAAAGTCCTTCTTGTGCTATAGGAAAGAAGACATATGTACCTTCATGCTTGATGTCCTCTTCCTTTAGCTGTCACATCTTTATTGCTGTCACCTCTTTTTGAGTTGACATAATAATACGATTATTATATTCCTCATTATTCTTATCATTGTATTTTAATAATTCATTCCTAACATTGTATTTCTTTACAGTAAGGGCTGCTCTGCCACATATAGAAAATCCAGCAACATACAACAATGGTCCATGAAAAAACACCACTGCACGCAGTATGAAAGCGCCAAAAGTTTCTCAGGAAGGAGAATAACCCAGTGACAGTATCAGGAGGTTGCTAACCACATGCTTGCTACTGAATATAAAAGGATTGGTAAAAAACTGTGCAGACCATTCAAGAAGGTGAAAATTATGTCCTTGAGGATCAGAGACATCAACTACACTTGTGGAGTGGTGCTGCAGACATCTTTCTTTTATAGAGTTTGAAGCCAAAGGTTGTACCCTCCTGTGTAAATCCAGGTCTCCTTTTCTGCATTCTCCAAAGAGGCACATCCAAACACAATTCCTTGGTCCACCCTAGTCACAGCGGGCATCAGTAATCCCAGCAGCTCATGCTCCATTTTCTAGTTTGGGTAAGTATAGCACTTTGCTATAAATGTTTTTTGGGTCTATGGGCCAGGTTATTGAGGCCTCTGGTTAAACACTGCGAAAATCCAGAAAAGCAATTAGTGACTCAGTATACATTTCAGTGTGATCAGAAATTGAACAGAAAGGAACATAAAGTCTTCAGATGTGAGTCCTTGTCTGGAAGTATTGTCAGGGACCATGATACAAAATCCTCTTCTGCATAACATGTTTGATAGGACAGGTTGAGAATTCTTAAGAAGGTCACTGCAGGACAATTTAGTTTGTGAACTAACTTTCCTTCACAACACTTTGAACTGAATACATAGCAGACACATTTCAATAGAACAGACCAAATCTAGTATGATCTACATGTCTTTAATGGTATATAACAAGACTTTTCTACTCACTCCATGACCTACTGATGTGTTCCTACTACATTAATTGCTAATGCAGATATATTCTGTATTTCCACTTTCTCTACAGCACGACTATGACTAAGGAGTAATTTCACTAAGAAATTTGTGGGTTATTGTTATTTCAATTTAATTATTATTTCCATTTTCCTGCAAAGACATATAGGCAGAATGATCGGTTTTACTTTTGTTCATAATTCCTGTTGGTTTTCATTCTTCTGTTGTTACGCTCATGAAAGCAGAAAAGATAAGTAAACGTAATAGTAAATCCTTCCAAGCAAGAGTTGTTCATATCAGTACATGGATTTTGTCTTGGCATCTCATTGTCCTGCTCCTCACACAGTAGATACTTTGGCATCCTCCTTTTTCAAACCATTTTTCCTTCTTCCTTTCTTTTCCCTGCTTTTTCTGATACTTTTCTCCTTTCATCGGTACTGATGTTAATACTGTGGTAGGAAAAGCATTATTCCTTTAAAATAACAATAGAAATAATGAAAATATTATTTGCAAGGAATTTTGTATTAAGTTTGGAAATATTCCCTGCCTGGATAATGTAATCATAATCACCAAATTCAGTACTCAATAGAGAACTTTAATGTCACAAATGTATTTTAAAAAATGTTTAGTGAATGTAAGATGATTGAAATCAACAGGCATTCAGAGAAAATGCCTACCAATAAAAGACGAATAAGAAACTATGTGCTTTCTTTACATTACATACATTTATTTGATGGAATTCCATAGGTTAGAATCCTCTGTGATACTACAGAGAATTTATAAATACTAATAAACTTTCTGGACTTTTACCACTAAATACTGAACTGAGAATACATTTGACCAGAACACGTGCAAGTCATTAAGGTATTGTGGTGGGTTAACCTTGGCTGAGTGCTTGGTGGGTTAACCAAGCTCAGCCAGACCCACTACAAGTATACTATAAGATGCAGAAATATACCAGAGTCAAGAAAACCAGTTTTAACTAACATATCCACCAAAAGAGCTCAAAACTATTTTAGCAGAAAAGGAAGAATTATTAGAAACTTGCCCTCATCCAACCTGATACATGAAGTCCAAAGCAGAGGTCAGGAAGCTATGCATGTACTGCACTGAAAATGAAGCAGGACAAAACAGAAATCCTGTAGACCTGTGCCACAGACGAAGGCCTTTGTAAGGGTTTCACACATCATTATAGGGAGGAAAATACTATTGGCCCAGCCATGTCACAGGTCTTTGAGACTGAAAAACTATTCTCAGTGTGCAGTGGGCGTTAGCTTAAAAAGTCCTGTAACCACCATAATAAGTTTCAGAAAGCAAGCACACTCTTTCTTTGAGTTGATATTTGATTCTAGATCTGGAGGTTTTTATTTAAATTTGGTCAGGAAATCAGTTCCTAGAGATTACATAAAGGACAGTGACAGTTATTCATGAGAGATAATGTATTCAGATACAATTTCAAAGGACCATGTTGAAATTCTTACTTCAGGCCAGGCAAAAAGTAATTTAGATGGGCAAATAACAGGGTTTTTAAAGAAATTGAATGGCTTGAAAGGAAAAAAGACAAAAATCATTATTATATGCACTACCTAACAGCAACTGAGCCACTGATGTTAATTTGCAATTAAAGGTGAATTCTATAACTTTTCCTCAAAGTTTAGTACTAATTTATTACTCATCAAGCACTTCTGAAATACTATAAAGTCAGCTTGCAAAGGTGATTAAATTTCCCGAGCTGCTAGGCCAAGCCTATTATGTGGTGTCATCAGCATATAGATGACATCTGATACCCAAACTAGTACCGCTTCTTCTACTCTAAAATGTATGTATATGGAGGAGGAGGAAGAAAGAAAACAGGACCAAATAAGTTATTTTCTGATGACTTCTGATTTTCTGTTTGTATGGTAAATCAGCTGAAGCTCATTTGATACTGTGATTTACAATCCTCTTAGCAATTCTTCCAACTACTTTCAACCATTAATAGTCAGTATAGAAAAATTAGGGTCCAAGATGCCTTTTGGGAAAATCTGCAAGAACAATTCCAGTACTCATGCAGAACTAATAAGAGATAGATTCTGAGAAACTTCAACAAAGTCAAATCAACTCTTTCATAAGTACCTCAGTCTTGACTTTTGCTCACTCGCCTGGCTCATATTTATCTTAAATAATACTAGGCTTAAAGCCCTACCATTTCACCCAATATTGTGCTGATTCAGCCATCATCATTTTATGCTGCCATCAGTGGCCTGATCCCACAGGCTAACACTGAACTCAGCAACATCCCCTCAGAAGTCTTCTTTCAGACAGTCCTGCCATAGGTTCCTGTGGGCCCAGCTCC
>JAVSBS010001432.1:6546-29951 GCA_033124195.1 Coracias cyanogaster
CACTAACCCATGTCCCTCAGCACCATATCTCCACGGCTTGGAAACCCCTCCAGGGATGGGGACTCCACCACTGCCCTCGGCAGCCTGTAGTTCAGAGGAACGCTCCGGCAATATTAACTTTAGTTGAAGTAGCCAGATATGTAAGTTCTTTGTGGACAAAATGTGTGCGTAGAGCAATGCTTCAGAATTGCCAGAAGTCTTGCAAAAGCCAGAGAAGAGGGGAGGTGATGCTGTTTAAATGGCAGATATGATCCCAGCTGGTTCTGACTTCTAAAGACATCAGAGATGTTTGCTTCCTTGCAGATTTTATCAGGGAAATGAGGAGAATTACTGCCAAACATACTAAATGGAGCAGAGGGGAACACCTCTCATCCAGAAATCTTGAGTTCCACCTGAATTCACGTTTAGAAAGGTTGCCATTGGACCCAATGATCTTGAAGGTCTTTTCCAACCTAAACAATTCTATGATGAACTTTGAACTGCAAAAACTATAATCCCAGCTACCAAATCCAGAGTGGTTTGTTTATATATTAATGTTATTGTCACCAAAGTTTCCTTCAAGCTAAAATAATTTCAGATTATTGAGCTATTTTTGAGGAGTTGGCCGAGATGTTTGCTGCTCGTGCAATATTTCCAGCTAAAAAAATCAGCTTGTCTGATGTGTGAGAAATATCTTTGTTAATTTTCACTGTGGAGATTTACAGCTGAAGTTAGACGTTAATCTGATGCATGGAGTTTATGCAGATCAGTTAGTTCAAAAATCGTACGTTTATACTGATGAGGTAATCTTCATTCTAGAAAAGTCAGATAGCAGCATGTCACCTGCTGAGAAGAAAAGATTAATCCTCATTATTTCTTTTCCTGTAATTTAAATCAAGAGCGAAGGGTTTTCCACTTCTCAGATTTCATTCAAGGAACGAAAAAATATGGCAAGAGCCTTGATTTTTTTTCTTTAGCACGGAAACTAAAGACTACCCTCAACACTTCCATAGATCAGTCAAGTCGAGTTCTCCCTTTAGGGCTGCATTTCTTTCTAGGTGGTCCTCAGTAACATTGCTTCGACGAGATAAAATGAGGAACGGCAGAACAAAGATCGGCACAAATAACACCGCACCTGTTCCAATTCAATCCATTTAAACTTCTTAAACGGGAATTATGAGGACACTAATCCTCTGTCATGTAACAGCTGGGTCATATGGAGGGTAACATCAGTGGTTGTCAAAGTACATCCTTAAGCTCACTTAAATGGCGTACAGTGAGCCCCACAGAATTCAGCTCAGAAAATGGGATGCTATTGTACAGTACAATAAGGAGATAAAATAATGCAGGTGCTTAAGGATGATGTTCTGCTAGAAAAGAACATTAGGTTTGTCATGTCGTTTTAGCTTAATTTAGTGCTTCAAGGGACAAAGAAATTGTCTTGTCTTTGTTCCATCGCCTAGAGAGTCTGGACAAACTCTGAATAAAAATCACTTAAATATCAACAGGGTAACATAAGGGGAAAACACAGACATCGAAATTAATGTGGGAGAATGAAAAGACTTCTGCCTAACCCAGTTAGTTCCTTGAGAAGTTAAGCTTTTTCTCAGAAGGCTCCTTCTGTGCCTGAAGTTCACCTGGCTTGCAGCTGGGGTGATGGTCTAAGGACATTTATTTCACTTTAGTCACTCTAGTTAACACAGTTTGTCAGAACTTTCAGTAGAATCGCTTATTCTGCCTTTGAAACTGGTAAAGGGTGGCTGTGTCTCCCCTTACAAGAGAAACCAAGATTGCCAAACTCGCTAAAGGACCTTTCCCTAACTGGTTATTCCTTCCTAATTTTGTCCATGTAGAGTTTCCATGTTGGATGTCCTACCTCCTGAGAGGACCAGGTTAGCAGGCAAGCTTGCATTGTGCTCGGCACTGGATCCAAACTGGTGCTCATGCCTTTTCCACAACAGCCTTGGTGGCAGTTCCCAACCTCATGGCCCAAAAAAGCATCCCTCAATAGGAAGAGATTCAAAGGACTGACCCCCATTTTTTCAGACATGCTTATACCCTGGCTTTGCTCCAACTGGGTCGTTGAACCTGCAGCCCCAAGGCATGGACACAGACACAGATAACATGAGAAACGTTGACTTTGAGATGTGGAAATTGGAGTATCCAGCCAAGGACGTTGTGACTTAAGGTCTTTGTTTTGGATTTAACGCATGAGTCATGCAGTGAAATGTGTCTGGGAAGCAGAAAATGTGGGTGTAAATCCCATAGGGCCAAGGGACTAAGACTCATCCTGGCTGAGCGCTTTACACAACATCTGGAAAATGGGGAACCCTCCTCTGGTCATATCTAAAAGGACCATGAGTGGTTCCTTTGTACCAACTAGATAAGGGAGGTGTCTGAGTGAATTGATTTCTAGTTACAAATCGACTTGGGTGTAGGAATCTAAGGCGTACGTACAGGCAACTAAGGCAGATGTCTAAGAGAAATAATGAATTTTAAATATATTCCCCTCTCTGGCATTTTCTGCCAAGCGACCGACTTGTTTTCCAGGCACTTGTCAGTCCCAGGCAGTCTCGAGGGCCCACATTTCTCCATTTCTTAGGAAACAAACTGAGGCATCTAGATCAAATTTCTTTTTTTTTTTTTCCCATCAGGTGCCTTCCCTTCTGTTACGATATTTTCTTCTCTCCTTGTCAAGTGCTTTCTCCCGTGAGAGATTTAAGGTAGAGAATTAACGTCAGCAAATGTGTGAAGTATTAATGTTAATCTGCTCCTACAACAGTAATTTCAACATAAGCTCCGTAACAACTGTACCGTATCATGTGAGACAAGAGGCTGAAACAACTGTGAAATTACCAAGTGTTTTCAGGGTCACATCAGCTGCAAAGAAATGTGCCGAGATCTTACACACAATGATGTTGAGATCTTGCCAAACAGGAGAGAACATCTGTAATGAAGCTGATCGGGATTCGTGACCCACATCAAACAAAAACCTCTTTAAGAAAGAGTATATGAGCTCTGTCCACTTTAGCCTTGAACAGGGAGTGCAGGTTTTCCCAGATGTTCATCTGATGACAAGTTGCTCTTACTGAGCTCAGAAGGTCGCTGTCCAAAAGAATTAATGGGATTCTGTCTTGATTGAGGAGAAAACTGAGTAGGAAATGTCAAGATGACTTTCCGTCTCTCTTTGGTATGGGTGTGACTGAACCTACCTCTGGTGTAAGATATGATGGTTACCAGTTCAGGTCTGGTGTCTCCAGGTCAGGAAGCACGTGAATAGACCAGACTGGGTGCAGAGAAGACTGTAATAAAAAGCCTGGAAATGTGCTATGGAGTAAAGTGCTTGAGAAGTTGCCAAAGAGAAGGTTAATAGAGCACTTGACCACAGCTGATGAGTATTGACAAGGAGGAGAGGAACTTCGAGGTGCTTTTGAACCTGGAAGACAAGTATAACTAGATGCAGTGGCTGCAGCACTGGAAATGAGCTGCAGGTTCTTGACTCTGCTGAGAGTCACTGATGGGAAGGGTTTTACAAAGCACTGTAGTGAATTCTCCATCCTTTGGCTATTTTCTCTCCACTTTGATTTGGGTGGTTTTGATCTTTAGGGGTTTTGGTTTGGTTTGGGTTTGTTCTTGAAGGGAAGCCCCATTTTAAAGAGGAATGATTTTAGAAGTTATCTGACATCTACCACATCTCAAACTGAGGTTCTCAAGCTGGAGTTTAAAGAATATTTTGGAGGCAGAGATGGATGGATCCCTGATGAGCCCAGGGAAAGGAAAATGGAGATGTGAAAAGGAGGTATCTGAAATTGGTATGAGCCTGCTGGTAGAGAAGTAGACTTATCATGAAGGTTTAAATTCCTTTAGCTTTCAGCCTCCTTCCCTGCATGCCAGGCAGATGCTCCTGGGGATGCACAGAGGACATGCTTTGAGAAACGTGACTGCGCAGGGCCCAGACAGGGTAACCACAGGGCTGCCTTCTGGCCTTCAAACTTCTGTATTGTCCCCTCACCCTGGCTCGTGTCGTATTTTAATTTCTATTTGTATGCTAGTTATTTAATTTAGTAATAAAAAGACAACACCCAAGAGAAAAATATGGAAGTTGTTCTGGAGCACTACATTGCATAACCTCTGAATCCACTAAGTTATACATTTAATGATCGTTTTTAAAGGGTGTTTTACAACCGGGTTGATTTCGGATTGTAAAGCAGGACCCAATGAGATAACCTTCTTCCCCCCCCCCAATTTAATTTCTCCTCGAATTGCATCGCAAGAGCGAGCAATTTCAGCTGCCCTCTGCAAGATCTCACAAGTTGTAACAGAGTTTTTCAAACCGAGGAACTACACCAAGAGCTTAAATCACTGTATTTCAGACGTATCAACATATAACTTCAAAGACACTCAGTGCTTAGAAACTCCCACCACCTTCTGAGGAAGCTCCTTACCACTGAGTGTTTTAGAATAAGGTTACTTTTTCAGATTCGATAATAATGGAGAAGCCTCATTTGCGTTTTGAAAACGTTGGCTCCATTCTTCTTCATGAGATCTCACTCCTATTGTCATGATTCCTCGGCAGTTTGGGGCCAGGATTGGTTGGTGGTTTGTTTTTTTTTTCCTATGTGATAATAAAATATTAGGTTTTAATTAAAAAAAAAAAAAGGTCTTAATGCCGTAAAATGATAGAGAAGCCAAAAGAATAATTGACTGTGAAAGCAGCTCCAAAGTAGGTCATGTGGCCAAAAGCAAAATCTGCTGCTGTTGTGCTATCATCTTCGTGCAGAAGTGCCGCTGGTATTAATGATATTTTAAAAATGACAAAAGCAAGAACATTTCAAGTTCAGTGACTTGGCTTGCAGAAATGTTGAGTTCCCACAGATCTCGCTGAAGTCTGTAGGAGCTCCAAGCACTTACCAGCGCTGAAAATCCAGGGAACTGTTGTTGTTGTTGTTTACTTTCAGCATATGCGGACACATCTTTATAATGCCCGGATTTCCAACGATAAGAGCTTGTGAATCTAATGGAACCTGGTGGAGTTTGACAAGGGCAAGTGCAGGGTCCTGTGCCTGGGGAGGAATAACCCCGTGCACCAGGACAGGTGTGGGGTGACCTGCTGGGAAGCAGCTCTGTGGAGAAAGACTTGGTGGACAGTAAGTTCACCGTGAGCCAGCAATGGGCCCTCGTGACCAAGATCAAAGCTTATCAGTATCTATCAGAGGATGGGGCCAGACTCTTGTCAGTGGTGCCCAGCAACAGCACAAGGGGCAACGGGCACCAACTGGAACCCAGGAGGTTCCATCTGAAAAGGAGGAGAAAGTTGTTTGGTGTGAGGGTGTGGGAGCCTGGCCCAGGCTGCCCAGAGAGGTTGTGGAGTTGCCTTCTCTGAAGAGGTTCCAAACCCACCTGGATGTGATCTTGGGCAATCTGTTGTGGGTGACCTTGAGGTAGGAGAGAGGCTGGGCAAGATGATCTCCAGAGGTCCCTTCCAACCCTTTCCATTCTGTGATTCTGTGTTTTTTTTGGTGGCATAGCACTGTGTGAAGTCCTCAAGCCTTACAAAGTCCACCAATAGCATTAGCTGTACGGGTCTGTGTGACATTTGTTGAGACTTACGTGAAGGTCTTCTTCCATGCAGACATCCCAGACCCCTGCAGAAATCTCAGTAGCCCCATCATGGGAGTGCTCTGATCTTCGGGCATAATAGAGGTTGTGGGCACCTTGGACTGAATGACATTCCCCCTGAGAGGGCTTCCAACTGTTGAAGGCTCCTATAGGACAGGCAAATACTTACTTAAACCTTAAATTAAAGCATAAATATCTTACTGATTATGACTTTTCTGAGAGAGAAAAGTGAGTAAAAGAATGCAAATAATACTCCCTTAGTCTTCTCCTTCTTGACCCTTTACCTCTGAGGTTCTCTTGTTTATAATGTGATATTGCTGGTGTCAACTGTTCACTCAGTAACATCAGAAGCTGTGAGTCTAAGACTGGAAAAAAGAAGATTTATTTCTTTCTCAAGAGTAAAAAAAAAAAGTTTCATATAATTGGAGCGATACCTGAAAGAATAGGCAACAGAAGAGCTTGGAAAGAGGAGTCGTCTGATAGGCGATAGCCTCAAATCCAGAGGTTGGCATCTTCCAGCTTTTATATATTGAACTTCCAGTAAGGTGTTTGATGTGCGGAAAGCCTTGAGTGCTGATCCTGATTATTTTCGCTTTTTTCTTTGATCTTTTTTCTTTCCTAGACAGCTTTGAGACAGGAATCTACTCTTCCATTCTCACACCTTCCCACTGCAGGAATAAAATGGAATGAATGCTGTTGTCTACGGCATGCCAAATGTTAATTTTTTATTTATTTTTTTTTTAGCTTTTGAATAGGAGTTCTACAAAATGACAAGTCTTGGACTGAAAGGTGAAACATCTCACACCTCAAAGTTGAACCCTTTTCAAAATATTTTTTGTTTGAATGGGAGATTGAGGTGGTGGAGGCCCCACCTCTGGAGACATTCAAGGCAAGGCTTGGTGGGGCTCTGAGCAACCTGATCTAGTTAGAGATGTCTCTGCAGGGGGCTTGGACTGGATGACCTTTGAGGGTCTCTTCCAATCCAAACCATTCTATGATGAATTGGAAATGTGTTTCTTGAGCACTCTAATTTTTGTTAAGGGCGGGGAGAAAAAACTTTGTGGAAAACTCCTTTGAGCTGCCCATTTTGGAACTCAGGAATCAATCATTATTGTCTCGGAGAGACACATTTATTTCTCAATCAGCACATTCAGGGGTTGCCATGAAGCTGCAAGACACGTTTACGTTGAGCTGAGCTTTGATCCGGCTTGACAAACGTGGAAATCCAGTGTGTGGTCACAGTATTATGGACCCTTTGATATTGCTTCACCGAAAGCAGCTAAATAGAACAGAGAAGCACATTTGAACGGTACAAAGCAGTCTTCTAAATGACACCGTATGGTTACTTTTCCTCTATGGAGAAAGCATTGGAGCTCCTTTATTAACTACGGAAAAATACATAGCCTTATTTATGTCCTGATCCCAGGAAGAGTAAGAGGATCTCTAATTGTTAGGGTACCTTCTGTACTAGAAGATGACTACAGCAGAGGCTTTCAATGCTCAGCATCTCTCAGTTTTGAGCCATTAGCATTCATCTTTCTCTAGCAAATATGGACTTATTCTTCACACATGAGATGAGATGCTGCTGAGGTTAGCAGCACTCGTAGCTCTCTCCAGCTTAGCGTCAGGATGAGTAAGTGACACCAATATGTGCTTGCAGCCTAGATAAGAGCGTGCTTGAAAAGGGCTCTGCAAGGCAAGGTGACAATTGGCCTGATCAGTCTCCTCCTGCTTCTCGGCAGGTTGCCAGTGGGTTCTCTCCTGTATTCTGATCCTGGTAAACCTGACAGGACAGATTGATGTGTACATGCTTCAGAGGATGGGATGTGTGCTTCAGGGGTTGGTGTGTGTGCTTCAGGGGTTGGTGTGTGTGCTTCAGGGGTTGGTGTGTGTGCCTCAGGGGTTGGTGGGTGTGCCTCAGGGGTTGGTGGGTGTTCTCCAGGCATCAATATTGGGACTGGTGCTGTTTAACACCTTTGTTGGTGGCTTGAACGGTGGGATCTAGCGCATCCTCAGCAAGTTTTCTGATGACACCAAGGTGTGCGGTGCAGCCGATGTGCTGGAGGGATGGGATGTCATCCAGAGGGACTCTTTTTAAGGGAGTGTCGTAACAGGGTGAGACGTGATGGCTTCAAACTGAAAGAGGGCAGATTTAGACTGGAAGAAAATATGTTACGCTGAGGGTGGTGAGACCCTGGCCCATGTTGATACACCCTCCCTGGAGGTGTTCAAGGCCAGGTTGAATGGGGCTTTGAGCAACCTGGTCTAGTGGAAGGTGTCCCTGTCTATGGCAGGAAGGTTGACACTACATGATCTTTAAGGTCGCCTCCAGACCAAGACATTCTATGATATTGAGCAAAGGCAACCGTGGGCACCCTTGTAAAAGGGAGCTCCTTCTTCAGCCTGAATTAGGGATAGGACATAATCTAAGAAGGTGGCTGTCAATTTCAAATGGCCTTGTTCTATGTTGCAGGGTCACCATGGAGTTGTAGGTTTAGTTTGGAGGAGGCTGGAACACTTTTTTCATAGGAAATAAGTCCCATATTTAGAGAAAGATTAAAACCAAACTGGGTTAAGCTGTCATCTGATGGTAATTAAGTAGCTCAGCTGAAGTTCAGGCTCTTGGGATGCTACAGCAAGATGAGAGAAATGGTTTAACTGATCATTTAGGGGAGTGACTTTCAAAAGGGTATTTGGACGTAGCAAGAAGAAGGTGGTTTTGCTGTGCTATTCCAAAGGCTGTGCTCTGAGAAGTCCTCACAATGTATCTTCCCTGCTCTTACTACCAGTTCTCGCCAGAATTAAGGCTAAGTATTCCTGTCCATATTATAAGGAGGACTGGCACCTGCCTGAGTAGGAGATTCCATTCTCAGCTGCTGAGACCACAGAGTGACAGAATGATGAGGGTTGGAAGGGACCTCTGGAGATCATCTCATCGAACCCCTATGCTAGAGCAGAGCAGGTTGCCCAGGATCACATCCACGTGGGTTTTGAAGATCTCCAGAGAAAGAGATCATGGGAGTCTTTATATTTTTCAGCAGAAAATGATCTTGTGCCACTTTCATAGTTGTGTAATCTGAAATCATACAAACCACATTCAAAGAACTGTGGGGAAGTGAAGTGACTGGATGGTAGCGCGGAGCTGAGATGAAGTGGTGAAACCAACGGGAATCATATAAATAATGGATGAAATTGCTTCTTTCGCTAGTAAATAAGTGCAAGATGGGAGTGATACAACACATGCCCCGCAAGGCCACTGTAACTATGGCAACCATGACACATGTACTGTCCTTGTTGCAGATTAGCCCTACAAATATCTGACTGATGGACCGTACATGGTGTATACTTGTACCTTGGCCACTCTCTAGCTGTCTTTTTATTGCTGTGAGTGGTCTTCACATCTCCTCTTTACACTTTTGTGGTCTTCATGTCTCACCTTTACATTTTTAGCATCTTTATGATACCTCCAAAGGGAAAAAATATGTTAAAATGCACCCAGCTACAGTTTATTCTCAGTGAATAAGTCAAGACTGTATTCCCTGAGAGAGGTAGAAGATTGACATGTGTGTGTAGGTGCTGGGCATGGCCAGCTGTGCTTTCATCTCCCGGCTTTCATTTTTGAGACTCACCTCTTTTGGAGAGAAGTGTTTTGGGCAATATTCTGGGTTGATACATGTATTGCACGTCACTCAGACTACAACCTAGAAAGGGAGGATTATTTTGCCTGTTCTCCAGCTGTTTTGTATTAGCTTTGGCTGCAACTGGGGGAAATTATACAAGGTTTCTCAGGACGTGTGATTTCCAGCTGCCTCAGAATGGAGTGACCTGCTCGTACCGCAGATGGATAAAGCTCTTTAAACCCTTAGCATGCCAGGAACCACAGAAGCATGAGGCTGAGAAGAATTCAAACCACGTGTTAAGTCTCTGCATCTCATATTTTAAGCTTCCCTTTTATGAATCTGTTCTTTTCCCTTGGTTTATGAGGATCCTGGCCTGTTTTACCTGTTTAACAGTGCAGCTATATCCCCATCCTGCGGAGACTGCCAAAATCTAAATTGGGTCCAATGTATAAATGCCAATGATTTCAGTCTTTCCTTTGAAATATGGATAAATAGCTGGTGATTTTTAAAGGTCAATTCATATTCAGAATTGCTTGACTTAATTACAGGGATGAGTTTTCAAATCACCCTGTGTCACACTCCATCATTTACATTGCAGGGAACGATTTCTGCTCTACTGTATAAACGAGGACCCTCTTTTGTGGCTCAAAGAGTATCTGGAAAGTGTCTATTATATGTATTCGGTCTGTCACCTAAATGATATTAAAAAAAGGGTTTTCCATTCTCTAGAAAACTTCTGTTACTATTTGCAATACTGATATTACTATTTGCAGTGCTGTCACTGTCTGAGAACGCTGCTGCAAACAGAAGCGTGTCTGTCTGAAGAATGGCAACTAAACACAAAATTGGACCAAAGTGCCAGAGATCTGTGGGGTTTGTGTTTGCGAATATCTGTCATTACTAAACCTCTGGTCGTCTAGAATTGCTTAGGGTCACCTGGTCCCTCTAAGTCTGGAGAAATTGGAGAAAACTGAAGGAGAGTTGCTTTGTGATAGAATCCATTAAAGTCCTTTCCCAGTGAACTCCTAGATATGAATCTGCTGCCTTGGAGGGATGTATTGATCACTGTTGTCCTCTGAATTGCTGTTCTATTGTCTGGCTTGGGTGATTGCACCCTGGTAAAGTGGTTTCATAGCAGTAGAGGATCCATTAAGTCTGCCCACTGCCATTCCTTGGTGGCAAAGCGTCCTTGCGTTGCACGCGAAGAGATCCACAAGTCCTGCTGAATCCACCAGACGTGGTGACGGGGGTTTGTATTAATATAACCACTAATCCAGCTGAGTGTCCAGCTAGACATTTTATGGTTGTTAATACTGATATCCCAAGAGTATTTAGCCATAAATTGCTCACATAAATAATTCAGCTGAATTTGGAGTGGTAGAGTCCGCTGCATCCATTCTTATGTGCAGCAAAATCCATCCCGAGACTGAGAATACCTCAAGCCTCATCTTCCCCAAAACACAAATTTAATTTAACAAGCCCGCTCTCACCGAAAATCCATGAAAGCATGTTTTCAGCATTTGAAATTTTCCAAACCATTTCTTGCTAGACTGCATAAAACAAACCCGTGACCCAGAACCGAATATTGGCATTTAATTGGCTATTTTTCCTTTAGCGTTTGCTGTTACGCACATTTTCTTTTTTTTTTTTCGAAGCCCCAGGTACTGAAACGGGGACTCTGTGTGGGAGAGGTTGGAGATAAGAAGTTTTCTCAGGCGATTGATCAGCACAATTTCCTGAGCCTGTGTCAGCCGGCAGCAGCAGCAGCAACCTAGCAACTACCCACATTTTCCAGTGCCTTGCTCTGGACTATACTTGTTGAGCAACCTGCTACTGCTCCAAATGTCTGGATTTGCATCTGAACTTGGCGCTGCTCAAGCCATAGCTACGTGGAGTCCGTGGTAGCCTTTTTCATGGAGAAGACTGTAGCTGTTGCTTCAAATGTCTGTATTTTTAAAGAGCCGTCTGTATTTCTCGGTTAGTGGTTGTGTGTAGAGAGAAATATCCTATTGTAGTATTAGTGACTGGAAAATACTCCATTGTAGCAGCGTCCTTTTATAAATTGCGTGACATAATGTCGTCCTTGGGATACAGAACACAGAGCGGGATGGGAGAGAAAATTAAAGCTGCCACAGGCATTTAGAGAAAGATGGTTTGAACGGGAAAATTGGAATTCAGAGCAAAGGCCCAGTGCTGCTTTTTGTCTCTGTATTTTAGTCCTGTATTCAATACTCCATCCATTTCCAGGAATAAACACCCAGTGTAGGAAGAGCTGTTCCATGGAGGCAAGCTGAATTTCTGCGTCCCTCGACTGGTGGTCAATGGCAGATGCTTGCAGAAGACACCAAGATCACGTTCTGCTGAGAAAACCACTTTGGAGATAGGATGAGCGGCTTGGAGTTGATATGAAACAGCTCAAACCATCTCTATGAAAACCTAATATGCACTAAAACAAACGGCAGATACAGCATGTCTTCCTTAGTGCCAAATCTTCACTAAATCATAAGAAAAGAGACCTCAGCAGTCGGTTGAATACCGCCGACTCTGCAGTCAGGGAAAGGGGCGCGGTTTGGATGCCGTGCAATACAGAGTCAAGTATTCTGTGGTTTTGACGTGTTTCTAGGGGCTAAGCTCTCATTTTAGGCTCAGATCTGAGACCTTTGTGGCTTTAAACAGTGTTAGGAAAACCCTTCTCAAGCACAAACATATTCCTACCATATTTATCACTGCAAACGGGTTATGGATATACAGTTTATATACACTACATTGAAACTATTCTGCTTGTTCCCTTTAAAGTCTCCCAAGATTATACTTTAAGGGAGTAATAGGATGGTAAAAATAGCCTGGAAGTGGCCAAAGCTTCTATGCAAGTTGTAGTGTTAAGCCTAGAATTATTTTTGTTTTAAACAAATTGGGGAGGGAAAACCAATCTGTCTTGTAGTCATAAAGAATAACCCTTTTTAAGCTTTGTTGTTGTTGTTGCAGCTGAAAACCAGCTTTGTTAGTTCAATGAAATGGCAGGACGGATTATGAACTAATCCTTTTTGATGAAAATGAGAAATACAGAATAGCATAATCATTTCATTTCAGCAGTTAGACAGGAACAGTTGCCAAATGCACACTGTTGAGAAGCGAAGGAGAAAAGGGGCACTCGTGGCTCATCAGCTTTATGAGCACAGGTCAGAGGCAGACAGCGATGGCCTCAGTGGAGAAGGTCCTTGGAGTGCTTACTGAACTGATAAATTAGTTTTCTTTGGAATACTCAGTGTTAAAGAACACATAGGTGTCCCTGGGCACTTCTACTGCATCTGCATTGATCAGTGTGGCCGTGAAATATTTATATTTGAAGCGAAATGTTTCTGCAGAAGGAGTAACATTAATCCCAAGTGCATTTGAGATACCCTCACCTGCAAGCCAGCATTGCTCTCCTGCAGAGTCTCTGGAGAATGGGAGTAGGACAACGCTGAGATCATAGGCTGAGCATCTACAGCACTTACCTTAGGTCAGAACTTCTGGCATCTTGAAAGAAGATTGTCTCATCGCAAGTTTTAATCTGCTGATTAACTGGCAGGACTCCTTGGGGGTTTACTGTTCTCCAGCACCAGCTGTCATCAGGCTGATCCAATGTCCTCTTTTCCCTAGCTCCTAATGCTCCCCTGCACCTTGATTTGTTGTTGTTTTGGGTTTTGTTTGGGTTTTTTTGGGGAGTAGGGATTGTTCATCTTTTTCCTTTCTATATTCTGCTTTGGAATAATTTCATTGGTTATAGCGAGATTAGCTTCAAGCAGCTGTGGCTATGGATGTGTGAGCGAGATAGCCAGAGGTGAGCTAGACCCCATACTCCTTTCTGAGCCGATGGAGAAGAGCAACCTACCTGACTGTTTGAATATGGCTAACTGGCCTGGTTTTGATGTCTACATTAGCATGGTATGCGTCACATCTTAGAAGTACATCTTACTTCCTTTGACTCCAGAGGCAAGATGTAGTGTGAAGCATGTCCAAACAAGGGCAACGAAGCTGGGGAAGGGTCTAGAGCACAAGTCTTGTAATGAGCAACTGAGGGACATGGGCTTGTTGGGCCTGGAGAAAAGGAGGCTCATGGGAGACCTTCTCATTCTCTAAAATTCCCTGAAAGAAGGTTGGAGCCAAGTGGGGTCGGGCTCTTCTCCCAAGGAACAAGTGATAGGATAAGAGGAAATGTCTTCAAGTTGCACCAGGGAGGTTAAGGTTGGACATTAAGGAAAAATCTCTTCCCTGAAAGGGCTGTGAAGGGCTGTGCCAGGCTGCCCAGGGCAGTAGTGGAGTCCCCATCCCTGGAGGGGTTTCAAAGCTGTGGAGATGTGGTGCTGAGAGACATGGGTTAGTGGTGCCCTGGCAGTGCTGGATTAACGGTTGGACTTCATGATCTTAAAGGTCTCTTCCAACCAGAACAATTCTATGATTCTATATGACTAATTCATACATAGATATCTATATCGTTAAATATATTTGATGAGAAGAATTGCACTTTTCGAATGTTTTATTTAGAATAATAACAAAAAATTCATACTGCACAGCTCATGTAGTATTAAAACTCCAGATTTGGTAGGAAGTTTGGAAACACAATCACACTTCTGAGGTCAGTCTCATTTTTAGGGCTTCGTCTTGTATGAATGGTAAATTTTTATGGCAGAATGAGGTCTTGCATCCACCCTGTGACTAAAATCTCTTCAGTTAATGAGTTATTGGGTGGATATGAAAGAAGTTTCTTCAGAAGGTCTGTAAGTGAAATGATTTAAGCCGCTTATATGGTCAAGGTTTTAATGCCAACTTGCCAATCAGTAAAACTCCTGCTTCTATCCGGTGAGTACAATTTAAAGCTGATTTCACTCACTCCACTTGGCTGTGTTAGAACTGGAAATTCCTGTTGTGAGCAGCACCTCAGCGCTGCGGTAACCGAATGGGGCACCACGTGCCACTTCTACTTGTTCTGAAGGCTGAAGAACTAACATGGTGTCAAAAACAAGGAAGAAAATATATGCCTGAAAAAGAAAAGAAATAAAAGTCACTTCTACTGCCATTTTAGTCAGCTGGCAATGTCAATTTACCGCCTGAATCTCTTTGCAAGGAGGTGACCATGTCCTATTGTGGCACTACTGGCGTGATGGCCTTCTGCTTTCCTTTACTGGGTGTTCATACTGAAGAAGTGCTGAGACAGACCAGTCAGGGATGGGGGAATATTGCTGTGGGCACCAACCATGCACACGCTTGAGAGAGGCACGTAGAGGGTCAGCTCATGGAGAACTGCAGGGTCTTTTTCCCTTTCTCCTACAAGTAGTTTTATACTCGTGGATACCTCTCTTTCTGGGTTTCTTTGAAAGCTGAACCTGGATCATAGAATCATAGGATGTGTTGGGTTGGAAGGGACCGCCAAAGGCCATCTAGTCCAACCCCCCTACAAGAAGCAGGGTCATCTTTAACTAGGTCATGATGCTCAGAGCCCCCTCAAGCCTGCCCTTGAATGACTCCACGGATGGGGCCTCCACCACCTCTCTGGGCAACCTGTTCCAATGATCCACCACCCTCATATTAGAAACTTTTTCCTAATGTCCAACCTAAATCTACCCTTTTCTAGCTTAAAACCATTCCTTCTTGTCCTGTCGCTACAAACTCTTGAGAACAGACCTTCCCCTGCCTTCCTGTAGGCCCCTTTCAGGTATTGGAAGGTCACTATAAGGTCCCCCCTGGAGACAAGTCTCTCAGTCCATCTTCATAGGAGAGGTCATGACCTATGAATGCATAGGTCAGTTAAGACTCTGATCAGGGAAAACACTAAAGTGCATCAGTCCTGTTGTATTTACCTCTTTCCTTTTTTATGACTGTAGAGGACAGGTTTAGCAGAGCTGTGGTTAAAACCACCTTTCTGACCAATATCTTGGCTGAAAAAAAACCCAGCAACCCCCAGCTTCTTCTCATTTGGAGAATGGGAAACTTATCCCGAATTTGTTTCTTGCCAGAGGCATTTTTTTTCTTGTGGGAAAAGAAGAAAAGAATCATCATTACCTTAAAATGATTTTTACCAAGTGAACAGCTTCTTCTGTTCCCTCACCTTTGCTTCCCCGATATTTATCCCGCAGTACATGCCTGCACAACTAGCAGGAATAAAATTTCAACTCATTATCTTCTGAGGTGGAACTAAATCACTGTAGCAGCACTAATCTAAATGAACACCATGGGGCAGACAGCGGTGAATCAGCAGACCTTTTTTACTGCAGCAAATTTTTCTTTGTAAGCTTAATACTGTTTTCGGGATGAAAGTGTAAGGATCTGTTCAGACAACACACTGTAAGGCACTTAAATTCTCAAATCCGCATTAGGAAACTCAAAAAAGGCACCATGTGTTCATAAACCTGCCTCAAATGGCTTCGTATTTAGGAGCTCCAGGACAGTGTCAAGCATGCCTATGGCTGGTTTGTGACATTTCTCACTTATTGCTGCCACCTACGTTGAATCTAAATGGCTTGAGTGATTCAAATGATGTTGATTTTAGATGCTTGATGCTGGTTTCAGATTGGACATTGGGAAAAAATTCTTCACCAAAAGGGTTGTCAAGTCCTGAACAGGCTGCCCAGGGCAGTGGTGGAGTCCCCATCCGTGGAGGGGTTTCCAAGCCGTGGAGATGTGGTGCTGAGGGACATGGGTTAGTGGTGACCTGGCAGTGCTGGATTAACGGTTGGACTCAATGATCTTAAAGGTCATAGAATCATGGAAACATTAAGGTTGGAAGAGACCTCTAAGATCATCAAGTCCAACATTACCATGACCACTAAACCATGTCCTCTTTTCCAACCCAAACAATTCTATGATTCTATGGCACACAGGAAAAAAAAATCTACTCAATTCTAGAAAAAGTAGAAATACACTTTCTCTTGAGCCATATGTTCTGGTTTTTGCACGACATCAAGGTGTAACCTCCAGTTTTCCAGGGCTTTATTCCTGATTACCATGGACAAAGTTTGCGATGATGGGCTTTCTATCCTTTACCACATTACACATGTAAAAATTTAGATTTAAATTAGCATACTCCCATCGAAATCCAAAAGCTGTGTTGATGAATACTCTTTGAGGAGCTTGCTCAATAGATGAAGGAATAAAATGATTTCAGCCTGCAAATATTTACTCAAGTTCTGCCATATAACACATGGAATTAATTTATCAGCATTGTGAATAATTCTGCTGGCTAATACCAAAGAAAAGAAGTATTATTCTTTCATTATATCCATATATGTAAGTACATTTTTCATCTTTCCCTTGTTTAGCACAAAAGGACTGGGATGTTGGGTCTCTATGCTACAAAAGAGGGATCTTTGACGCAGTGGGAAGTCCAACAAGTCTACAGGCCTGTTCTTTGGATAAAATTATGCTAAATTTCAGTAGCTGAAGTGAATTCAGTGGATGTAAGCTACGCTGAATGACAACTCTTGAATCCTCTAGATAACGAGAGAGCTCAGCCACTTCCAGCATCAAACTCTCAAGCAACTTTTGATCCCAAAGACAGGAACAAAACACTTGTCATGAGATTCATTGGTTTTTTTTCTCTTCTCTGAGTGTTCTTATTTACTGCGTAAAGGCAGCCTTGGGCATGAAGGTTCACACAGAGAACAAAGAGCTCATTCTTGGCTCCAGGAACCTGCAGTCTCATAGGTGAAGTGAGAAAAGAGACCAGATGATGAAACATCAGCAAGAGTTTGAAGTAATGAAGAAGAAGGGATTGAATTTAGTTTAGGCTGGATATTAGGAAAAAATTCTTTACCGAAGGAGTGGTCAAGCACTGGACAGGCTGCCCAGGACAGTAGTGGAGTCCCCATCCCTGGAGGTGTTCCAGCAACTGGTAGATGTGGCACTTCCAGATGTGGTCTAGTGATCATGATAGTGTTGGGTTGAGGGTTGGACTTGATGATCTTAAAGGTCTTTTCCAACCTTAATGAT
Organism: Coracias cyanogaster; assembly: GCA_033124195.1. Taxonomy (NCBI): domain Eukaryota; kingdom Metazoa; phylum Chordata; class Aves; order Coraciiformes; family Coraciidae; genus Coracias; species Coracias cyanogaster. The sequence continues at coordinate 23,733 of JAVSBS010001432.1, forward strand.
TCTATGATTCACTGTTTTTAATTTGAGAAGCAGCATACAGAATATTTGCTGATCCGCTGAGTCAGTTAGGAAAGAGTCAGTCCCGTCGTTTTCATCAGTAGGCTTCTCAAATTCACCTCAAAATCTGACACTCCAAAGCAGGCTTTGAGACTATTAGAGAAACATGAGGTGACAGTACCTTGGCCACTGCTCTTGGAGAGCTGTGTCTCATGTGTCAGGGCTGGTGTGGTTTCCACAATTATAACTTGTTTAGAAGGTTACTTTATGATGGTATTAATCCCCACTGGGAGAACATTCTTATTCCTTTATTAATAAATTAAAATTTACTCTTTTTTAAGTACTTGGCAATGTTGTAGCCAATTTTAAACTACCATATACAATTTCAAATGTGCAGAAGGTTTGCAGGTAAAAATAACATAGTGTAAAGTAGTCTCCTTGTCTGGAGAGATTCCAGACCTGCCTGGATATGATCCTGGGCAACCTTCTCTGGGTGACCCTGCTTTAGCACAGGGGCTCAACTAGATGATCTCCAGAGGTCCCTTCCAAGTCCCATCATTCTGTCACAATGATTCTGTAACTGGTTGCAAACTCGTAGCATCAAGACCAGATCAAGTAGTCAATGTTTACGTAAACATGACAAAATTCAGCTCACAGATGTCCAGACTTACTGTTTATTTGGTAGGAGCTCCATAGATGAATGTGGAGAGTGGGGGGATATGTTTGACAAGGCCTTGGCTAGTGGGAATAGGAGGCTTTGTCACTCTTCTGGATGTTAAATTGAAGAAGTCAGTGTCGCTTCTGTATGGGTGTGAGATCTTTGTCAGTGTTTGTCATGTGTGTGAGACCAGGCCTGCATCTCTGTGCTTTTTAAGGCACTCTGGAGGCCCTGGCCCTGAGTTCAGCTGCTCAGCCCTTAGCTCCTCAGTGCTCTCTGGAAGGAGATCAGCAGAACCTCCTTTGAGGAGGATAATGATTTAAAGCCTATGGGGACAAACATTACTATCCAGGGAAGAGTCACAAAAGTGACTTTGTATGGCTGCCTATATAGGGAGGACACAGGAGGGACTGTGCTGTTCAGATCTCATGAGAAAGGTCATAGAATCATTGAATTATTTTGGTTGGAGGAGACTTTTAAGTTCATCAGGTCCAGCCATTAACTCAGCACTGCCAGGGCACCACTAAACCATGTCCCTTGGCACCACATCTCCACAGCTTTGAAATCCCTCCAGGGATGGGGACTCCACCACTGCCCTGCCCAGCCTGGCACAGCCCTGCACAACTCTTTCCATTAAGAAATTGTTCCTCATGTCCAACCTAAACCTCCCCTGGCACAACTTGAGGCCATTTCCTCTTGTCCTATCACTTGTTCCTTGGGAGAATCAAGAAGAGACAGTGAGACCACATGGTGCAAGAGGCTTTTCCACCTCCAACTGTCTTCTAGATCAAAGTGAAAAAGGAAGAACCCCAAGATGCCAGCTGGATGGCTCCTCCTCATGCCTTACAAACACCCAGTTCTCCTCGGCCCTGATGCAACCCTGAGGTTCTACCTAGTAACAAATCTAGTGAGAAAGGCTTGGCCTCTGTCACCACATCAGATGGACGCAGCGCAACTGCACAACAGGCAGGACAAATCCTGGATTCACTGGTTTAAAGATATTGTGCAATTGCTTTAGAGTCTGTATAACCCACAGAACCGCAGACACAACCCTTCTTGCTTTACAAGGTGACGTAAGAGTTATGTGAACTCTGGCTCTACCTCCTGCCTCGCTGTCTAAACCAGCCTTACTCCAGCCAGTGGAAGCATCAGGCCCCAATGAAGTGCAGTGACAAAGGGGGGGAAAGGAAATGATTAAAATACACCACCATTATAAACTGCCTCACACGCTGCTCGTGAGCAGTGCAGAGGTATGGCATGAGAAGTTGAGCAGTGCTCAAGACCTTTCCCTTCCTCACATCTTGTTTACAAGCCCACATAGCTCATAACAAGTCCTGGCAAGCTTTTCAAGGGCCACAACAGCCCATGTTTGACTAACGGACACTCATTATAGATTATTGCTGGAGGACCAGCACGTGGCTGTATCTTCTCTGCTCAAGGCCACCCCTATCTAGGGGTGTCATCCCCAGCAGCACCCTCACCATACACCTTTCCATAGGAGGGGCTGGCAATACCCTCATTCCCAATCCACTTTTATCATCTCACAGAGGAACCAACTGTCTTTGGCTTCCCGCACCTCGATCTCCTCTAGTCCACCACCTCACTCCCAACTCCACAACCACAAAGCTCTTTAAGGCAACAACCTAAGCTACTTAAGATAAAAACCAAACCAACCCCACGCTCCTCTCCCAGTTTTTCAACCCATGGTTTCCATCATGCAGAGAACAAAAAATAAATCATAATAGCAATTCACAAGTACGTCTTTTTCTACGGAATAAATGCCAGTTGGTCTCTTTCCTTTGACATTAAGCTAATAATCGTTTCAGCCAAATAATCCGACAGCACTGAGCTCAGTAGCCCATAAATGCCTCTGGTGTTTTACTGAACGCTAAAGACAACACTTGCTGCTTTCCAGCTCCCCCATACACATGGCTGTACACACACACACACGCTTTCCTTAACCTTTCCACCCCCTCCGAACAATCGTCTGCCTGCGATGGCTCCAGTTTAGCCCTTTGTGCCACCACCACCCCGTGCATACCTTCCACACATCCACCCGGGCAGGGAGAAGCCAGGAGGAAGGAGGGGGAGAAGGAGAGGAGGCAGGACTCTCCTCTTGCTAGTAGAGGGGGACAGTAAGAGGAGTGGAATTTGCTCCTCCTTAACTCCCTGCTGATTGCAAACCGATCGCCACCCCAATACCTTCATGAGCCATCACAGTCTGGCACCTCCCTTGCAAGCTTCCAGCTCCAGTAGTAGAACAACCTTTATCTACCTCCTGAATTGTCCCCTTAGTCCTTTTCATACCATTTTACCCCCTGGTGACACTCTTATCCTTTACTTTCTACCCGAGCTGGATTTCCATTTGTCAAAATGCCCTCAAGTGACATCTGCTTGAAACAAAATAGGTCAAGAAACATCCCAGAACTCCTCTCTGTCACACTGCAGGTCTGCTGGGAGCTTGCAGACCCCACCACAGACCCCTTCTCCTTCACACCCAGCGCATCCTCTTGCTTTCCTAAGCTGCAGGCTCGTAGCAGCGCAGGCAGAGGCATCACAAATGGTACTTTCCCTCTTCAGGTACATCTCCACAAAAGGTACCAGGCTGTGCTCCTGGGGTGCCCATTACCTGTTGGCTCAGCCGCTGTCACATCAACCTCACCAGGGTGTTCAGCACTCGCTGCACCGAGAGACAGTTGTTCTGCACGCCAAGAGGAGCCATACGAGCCTCTTGTTGAAGATAAATGCGTCTAAAAAGCACCACCTATTTCAGCATGGACAGCATTGCTGGAGCTGCGCTCAGCGGGAAGGAACAAGCAGCTTTAGAGGGACAGCCAAGGCAAGAAGCCTGCAGACAAGCCCTTCTAAGCTGGGTCCATGTGAACAGACAGCTTTCAGTGGCGTAAAGCCTCCCTGGACACCCTGCCTCAAGTTTAGGAGAGACCTTAACAGTTTGCAACCACTCCCTCAGGCCAAGATCTCAAAGCACCTTACAGCCCTACCGTCGCAGCTCTGAAGCTCTTGCACAATTCCTAGGTCAGGATCAAGGCAGAAGGTGCTGCAGGAGGCCAGAGCGGCAGGTCTGGGCTGAGCCCCACATGCTGCCAGCACTAACAACCGCTGGACCTACCTGCCACGCACACACCAGCCACCTGCCCTTGTTTCCCACCTACTTGGGCTGCTCTGCAGCCAAAGCATAGGGAGAGGCAGCAAAGTAAACCCCCCGTCCCTTCCCAAAGCAATGGCCACCACGCAGAGGGTCTGTGACCTCCACGGAGCAACTCACACACCAACAGACCATCCGCTTCTGCTTTCTCCGCTGGCAGCAGCGATGAGGGGGATGCACAGCGGCACAGAGAGCCCGCACTACAGCGGGACGAGGCAAGTCAGAGGCTTTACGCCGAGTAAAGCTTCTCGCACCCGGCAGACGCCGGAGCGCATGGCTCAGATGATCCTGTAACTCCCCGCTGATGCCATGACGTTGCCTGGTTAATCACACAACAAGGCCGTAAGCGATGCCACCTGCACAGGCAGCGTCCCTCACCAGCAGTGATCTGACAAAGAAGTTACTGATCTCCACCTTAAAGAGCTATTTCCAAAAAGAAATGCCTGTATTTTATCTTTAAGAAGGGTTTTCGCCACGAGGGCAGAGATGAAAAACCTTCCTCCACCAAAACACTCCTTCACACATGGTGATTTGCTTTGTCATGCCACTTTAATACACACACACAGCGGCTACAGCTAGAGAATTAAAGCAAATCGCCTGGGTGAGCATGTAGAAACTTCCTAACAATACCTGCACGCCTTCAAAAATAAACCTTTTTTCCTTGTAGCAACGCCAGCACAGGCCAAGGGACAAAACGTCAACAAATTCATTTCCACCCCCCCAGTAGGCTGCTGGAGCTCTCTCCATTTTGGGTCATACCAGGCAGCTTCAAATTACATCGCATCCGATCTCCTGCAAGGAAACACAAGCTCACCACGGTACAAATCAGTGGGAAGGAAAAAAAAAGCACGTTCAGGATTGTCTGACCCATGCTAAAGAGGGTGCTCCATACTTAGCACAGCGCATCGAGGCCACGCAAGGACCCTTGGCAGCGAGGGGAGCAAGGAACAGCTTCAGATCCTGGGTCTGTGACACGCGGGAGCTGCTCAGACAAACCTAAACGTGTTCTCGATGGAGAACAAAGAGAGGAGATGCAGGCAATGCTGCCAAGATGCTCTGCTCCCGGCGGATCAGGACCTGGAAAAGGTGAGCTGCAGCTTCACCAGGCTCCCTCCGTCCCTCCTGCACCCATTTCAGCCCAGGCATGTCCTTCACCTGGCGTGACCCAGCAATGCAGATGCTGCCCTTTGCTGTGCTAAAACTCTTCCGAGGGCTGCTGCTGTTAAAAGCAGCCGCCTTTGCCCACCACCCCATGGGCAGACAGGCGACCAAAGGGCCAGCACGGAGGCTCCTCCCGGCACAGAGCCATCGCCTCGCACCCAGCGCCCGGCTCCTCGCCTGGGCAGAACCCGGGGCACGGCCGAGGTGGGTGTGAGGGGAGGCCCCCGCCGGACAGGGCCCCACAGGCCTCCCAGGGCCGGGGTGGGCCCGGCACAGGCCTCAGACGGTGCCGGGGGGAGCGGCGGGACTCACCTGCTCGGCCCCATAGGCCATGGCGAACTGGACGAACTCCTCCACACGCACGAAGCCATCGCCGTCGCGGTCCAGAGCGTCGAAGACCGGGCGGAGGCGCGGCTCCTCCTGCTCCTCCGGCCAAGCCGGGGGCTCGGCGGGAACCCCCAGGGCCAGGCAGACGTCCTGCTCCGGCGGGGACCATGGCGGCGGCCCCAGGGGGGGCCCGGCGGCCTCAGGTACCCAGAGGCCCGGCTCCAGCTCCGGCTCCAGCTCCGGCCCCAGCTCTGGCTCCGGCTCCAGCCCCGGCTCTGGCTCCAGCTCCGGCTCCGGCCCGTCCTGCCGCGGCCCCCGCGGGAGCGGGGGCTCGGGCACGGCCGCCGGCGAACGCGGGTCCATTTTCACCGGCGGCGCTCAGCGCCCGCCGCCGCCCGCCCCGCCGCTGCCCGGCGGCCATGCCCCGCGGCCATCACCCCCTCACATCGCGGCCGCCCGGGGCGGAGGGGAGGGGGGGGCGGTGCCGGTATCGGTGCGGTTATGCCGGCGCGGTCCCAACGGTAGCTCCGCCCGCACACGGGCACACACGGCTTTGTGTGAGGCGGCGCCAGCCCCGCCCCGCCCGCCCGGCAGCGGCGGCGGCTCCGAGCGCCGCGGGTCCGTCCGCGCTCCGGGGGTGGAGGGGGAAGGAGGCGGCGGTGCCGAGAAACAACCCCGCCGACCGACCTCCCGCCCGCCCGCCCGCGCCGCCGCTCCGGGGCAGCCCGCGGCGAACCGCCAGACCCAACCCGGCAGCCGCCGCAGTAGCCGGGACGCTGACGTCACTCGTCTGCTGGGGCGGCTCCGCCCACCCACCGCGACGCGGCGTGAGCGCGTGCGAGGCCCCGCCCCTGCCCCGGCTCGTGCGCGGCGCGGGGAGGGGCGGGGCGGGGCCAGGCGGCGCGCGAGC
>JAVSBS010001433.1:0-30503 GCA_033124195.1 Coracias cyanogaster
GGTGGAGGCCCCATCCCTGGAGTCATTCAAGGTCAGGCTTAATGGGGCTCTGAGCAACCTGACCTAGGTAGAGATGTCCCTACCTGTGTAGGGAGGTTGGACTAGATGACCTCTAGAGGTCCCTTCCGGCTTGAAACATTCTATGATTCTACATAACAGGTAGAAATCAACTAATACTGAAAATTGAATAAAATTGGAAAACAAGTGTTTTTGTGGCAGTTTCTCAGTGCTGCTCATTGCTGTCTGTGAGTTCTGCTTTGCTGGGCATTTAGTAATAGTTAAGCATCTGTCCTGCTATAGGGCGTGAGGGAGAGGGCTGCACAAAGGGAAATACATTAGAAGGTCGATGAGCTACAGGAATTTTTTTCACAGGATATCATGCAAGTGCAGTACTTACCCAGGAGTGGTTTTATGGTCAGAAAAGAACCAGATGCAGCTATTCATAGTGCTGCAGAGGACAAGAATGTCTTCTTACATGCCTCTAGTTAATCTGTTAATGACATTTTTTAAAAAAGTTGAATGCTATATCGACTTTTTTTTTCTCCTTAAATGGAACAAGCTTATAGGTAACCACTATTATTTCACTATTTCCTTGTCTGTCTCCTGTGATCTGTTTGTATCTGTTGATTTCTTGTTTAATACTTGAGGTGTAAACTTTTGGGGACTGGGAACCTTGTTTGATTTAACATTTCGAAACCTTTTGGAGCACTTGTTACTGGGACTGCAAGACACTAGCAAAATGCTTTTTGAGATTATTTTATGTCTTACTTTTGATTAGATATGAGGTAGCTAGGTAACTACACTAAGAGTACAAAGTGCTGGCTGAGCTATGAATACAGAATGTTCCCTTGGGGTTCCTCTTGGTTTTGATATATGTGCACACAGTCAAAAAGCAATATTTCTTCCATATGCTTGTGGGAATACTTATTTGCTTTCCTGCAAATCATATTACAAATACATTTCTTGTTGCAGTAGTTAAAGATTTACATAGCATCTCCTGTGCTGGACAGTAAAGCCGGTCAAGCCCGCAGAGATTTTATGCAGCTGGGTTATCCCATGTGTTTCAGGCATGAGCCAGCTGAGTTCTTCATCCTGCTTCAAGCATGGATGGAAAGTAGTAGCAGAAAAAAGAGCCAAGTGAGAATTTGGTGAGTGCACTCTCTCACTAAGCCAGATGGGTGTGCAGTTAGCAAATTTTTGAATATTTTCAGGACACAAGGCATTTATTTAGTGCCTGTTGAGGTTTCCTGTTTGCCTGCATTTGTAGGGTTGAGGCGCAGTGTGTTACAGAATCTCACAAGTGTAAATGGTGAGCCAGATGTGTGGCTTTGTCAGCCTGTGGTCTTCATTTTGGTTTTTGAGGTGGTCATAGCTCTATCAAAGTCAATAGTTTTATGAGTGCCCCTTCATCTGCAGTTAGGATTAAACTCTGACTTCCAAAAATATCATACAGTCTTTAGTTTGTTTCTAGCTAACTATGGTGGTAACAGAACAATATTCTGTCTTTCTGTTTTAGCAAATCTCCTGATACCAGTCTATATTAGTCTGGACTATGAATGTTGATGTTACAGTCACACACCTTGACATTCCTGCTGTCATGCATGATCTGATATACCAGTTTGGAAACTGGGAAGAGTTTAGTGATAGCAGCCCAGATCTGCATATGAAAAAGTCTGTCTTTGGCCTAGAACATGAATTGATGCTCCCAGGTACAGCTGTTCTACTCAGTTACCCAAAGTACATTGTTAAAGAGTGTCCACAGTTGGTCAGCAGGAACCTGAGATGATCTTTGGAGCCAGAAGGAAAGCGTACCCAAGCCATGCAGGCAGCTTGAGCTCCCTGCACTCCAGAGAAGTTTTCTCCTCCTGGTTGATTCAGGGAGTTCTGCTAGATCTTCATCTAGCATAGCCTCCAGGAAACTGTGCTTATTTGTTTGCATGTAGAATTGGGTCTTCTGTTTGAGAAACAATACAGGAAAAACTGGTGTGTGTGTGTGCAGCTGGAGGGGACAGTGCAGCTGATGTTACAGTTTTATTGTTGACCTTATATTGGAGTCCTGATGAGCCCATCTAATCAATTAACAGATTGTTTTCAGGACACGAGTCTAAATGTTACGTTTCATTTTACAGCAGGGTAGCAACTTACCTTCCAGGCAGAGTGTGGTATTTTGTCAAGCCTTCTGCAAGAGGTGATGGCAGAGCAAATAGAAGACTTTACATAAAGACTCTATTTTGCAAGTCTTTTAATTTCCTTGCCAGTTTACTGCTAAGATATCAAAGCAATCAATTTCAGATTTTGTCATCTGTCCTACCCATTTTAATAAATAGGAATATTAATCAAACAGATTACCCTGGTATTTAGTTACGAAGAATGGCAGAGTTTCAAAGACGAGTGTCGTTCCAGCTCACAACGTTTTAAAATTCTGTAATATTTTAAGTCTCTCTCTACAAACTGATCTGCAGTATTGTTTCATTGCTTCACTCGTGTGGCTGGGAAGCTGCTGAAGCGGGTCCCAGGTGCTGGGTGAATAAACAGCATTAAGGAAAAGGCAGATGAAAGGGTGATATCTTTGGATTCTGTTTGCAGCTGTTGTAGTTAAGACAACTTCATTGGGAAGCCCACTTAAGGGATGACTGAATGTAATGCAAAATAAAATGCTGAAGTTTCCCAGTTTATTTTCAGTCTTTGTCATTTTTAGTATGTGTTTTCCTGCAGCTTTTATAGAATTGAGCACTTTCCAGTCTTTGGTGCATTTATGTCTGTCATCAAATTTAGTTCACGTTCTGCCTACTAATTATATTGCTCATTTCTTTTAAGAACATTTTTTCATAAAACATTTGAAATTTTTATAGCTGAATACATGCCCACTGATTTGGCAAGAAAATCTGCAATACTGTTTTGTGAAAGAGAAATAGAAATAAAAATATTCTGTCTGAAAAATACGTCAGATCCTAAACATTGATTGTTTTTATATCATGAAGGCTGAACCCTAATGACATAGAAGCTGGTGGAGGCCTTAGTTATTAAAGGTTGGCTGTTAGCTTCAATGAGGTCTGAGTTTGGTCTTACTTGACTGTAACTCCAGGAAAAATACATAATTTTCAGTTAACCCTCAGCTCTCGATGCATGTAGTCCACAGTATAATAAAAGCAGAGCATGAAGGGGCATCAGATCTTAGAGTAAATGGGCAAAACTCTTATTCTGATTCACCTGTGTGAACAGACCAGCTGTATATGTGACTTTCTATGCCAGTGTGTAAGAAATTTGATTATCCTTCAGAGGAAAGGAAAGAGAAACTTTAATTCTTCACAGAATAATTGGAGCAACCAGAAAAAAATAAGAGAAGACCCAATGTGCAGTTCATATTTCTTTGCTATTTAAATTAACAATGCAAAGCTCAAGACAGGAGTAAATTTGGATCACTTCTGTAACTATCTGCATAGATGATCTGACATGATGCATAAAATGAGGCTTTGTAAAAGCGTGCCTGATAGGAGTCAGAAGAGGAGCCACTCTTTTGAAGGAAACTTGCCACATCAATGCACACTTCATCAGAGGAGGCAGTAATTAAGGGGGATACATTTTTCTGGGAAAATATAGGTCAGATGATGCTAATTGCCAAATATTTCTGGATGTGAGGGTAGCAGCTGATGGTGAAACACATCAGGGAAGCCCAGAGTTTTGCCTTACCAGTACCTTTGCATTGATAGAAGTAGGGGAAGGATCTAGTGGTACTTTTCCCATCCTTGGGTAGTTCATGGCTAAAAATACTGCAGATGGTGATGGAAGCACCAGCACATAGTACAAGCTTTTAATATAGGGTTTAAATATAAATAATAAATATTTTTAGTGTGAGCACTTTCTCTTAGATTTTTCTGGTTGCTGATAACAACAGGGTCTTGCATAACCTGACTTCCTCTGTGGCACTGCATCAGTTCCAGATTCCAGACATTTGGGAGTAATATAGTGAGAAAGAAGGACTTTGTGCCTTACAAATGCAGCTTTTCAGAGAGAAAAGTATATATGCAATGGTAGCATTGTTCGTGCTCCTTTGTGTATGCGTGGAACACGTCAGTGGTAGATGAAACTTCACATCTGTGAGCAAGTTGAGTTGGAATTGGAGCTTGTCACAAAGGAGGAAGAGATGGCAATAAGTGAGAAAGAGAAATGAAGGAATTTTACCTGAATGAAATAAGACTTTAAAAGAGCATGTTAGAAGTGAGCATCAGGTGGGCAGTGCCTTTCACAACTATGTGCCTTTATTGCAAGTGCATAACAGCATTCGTTTTTCTTGCGTTTCTTAAATAGTAGGATATATCCTTTGTGTAAGAATCATTGTCTGTGCTGCTGCCTCTTGATTTTTTTGACAGTTCTTCCAACAGGATGAAACCCCATTATTTGGTCTATCCTGAATTATCTTACCCAGGTTTCACTATCTAAGCTCAAACTGTATATATATTTATTTAAAAATTTTTTTCCTTATGTGTGGACCGTGTCTCTCCCTTGCTCCACGCCCTTACTATCTTTCTTCCTCTGTACCATCTAAACTGTGTACCTTACCAGTCTGTCTCCGGTTATCCTCTTACTTTGTATTTGGCTGACAAGGCCTCCAGTCAGTCTTCTAAAAAAAGAAGTAATGTGATGCTGTCTCCAAGGCAAGCTCCTGCAAACTGCTAGTGCTATTCCCTGAGCTGTCCTGATACATGAACACCAACAGGGACATAAACAAGAAATGTTACGAGATCTGATTTCATAAATCCAGGAGGAAGCTGATTAAAAAAAGACAGAAGTGGTAAAATATAAAATGTTGCTTTTAAGCTTGACAAATGTCTCCTGCTATTTAAGAATAGCTCCATTATATATTAAAATTCATGAAGTATTCTTTTGAAATATGAAACGGAAAACGCTAAGTGTAGCAAAATATGCTCTGTTAGAGGAGGCAAATACCTAAGAAAAAGCTGGGTTGTCAGGTGAACTTACTCTTAGAAAACTGTCTTATTTACCCAGGATTTCTGGGTGTGAAGATAACAAGAATTTAGCAGAGATCCTTTAGCTGAGAAGCTTATCTTTCATGACAAACACTAAATGTATGTTGCCATTCTAGGTCACTAAATTGTTAAATATTTCATAGAGGTCTGGGTTTGGTGTGGCGGTAGTTTGGTTTTGGGGTGTAAAGTTAGAACCTGTTGAAAATAACTTTGGAGTTCCCTTTTTTTCCTGTAGCTCTTCTCATAGAGTAGCCATTAACCCCACAAAAGCAGGTCCTGGAACTCCAATACTTGCAGACTCAGGGTTTACCTTGTCTATTGTAGTGGGGTTGAATATGCAGAAATCCCCATATCATGCCCCTAAATTTATTTTTTCAGGATTATTTTTAGCATTTCTATAAGACCTCACCATAGCATCATCTTGTTAGCAACATGGATCCTAATTCAGCCTTGATATTTTTACAAAAAAGGATGGTTATGGGTTTTTTAAATTATTGAAGTGATTGCCAAAGTATGTAGGATTCTATATGCTGTATGTCTTAATGAAAATTTGATGTGATAGTACACAGCTCATAGCACTGGTCTGTACTCATACAGAGTTTTGTTATATTAATTCCTAAGTTTATCTCAGTTATGATACTATGCAGGATCAAGGATAATCCCAGTTCTTTCTAACAGGGACAGCTTTCACTGAGTCATTGTTTCAGATAGTCAAAATTGATATACAAGGCCTACAGGTAGGGGTAGTTTAAACCCAGCTATAGTGAAGAATACCCACTAATGATATGAAAGATGGTAGATTACCTGTTAGTACGGTTATTCAAACCTTCCCTATGGAAAATCCTGTAGTTTTAACTTTCCTGATTAGGCTTGTTTGAACTGAGACTTTGCCTTCCTAGAGACTGTTTCAGGATGTGATAGGTTTTCTGGTTGTTTCTGGTTCTTAATAGCCAAGAATTAATAATTGGTAAGACATGGAAGGCCTGTGAGAAGTTAAGGTCAAGTTTTCAGGAGCAGAGAGCAAGGACTTCTAAATAAGGCTTTTCAGCACTGACTGGAGAATTGAATTTGTTGTCTATTTTTTATACAAATTTATGATTTTGGGCAAGTTTCATAAACCAAAATATTTTCCCAAGAGATTATACATTAATTATGCTCTATTTTCTCAGTGTAATATCTGAGATATCATGGTCTAGTTTGCAGAAGAAATGTTAGGAATTTTGTCTTCAGAGCCTGAAAAATGATGAATGGTTTGGTGCTCTATAGTCAACAATGACATAAAATACATTATTGAATAACTGTTTCTTAAATGAGTAGCATCCCTTCTATGCAGTAGACAGTAGTCTCATAAAAAATAAAAAATAAGAAATGATTATTTGGTAACATAATGTATATTCCCAAGAAGGTTGTATTAAGGTTTCACGGCCATTCTCAATTCCTGTTTTAAGTTTGAGTGCTTCAGTTTAAAACCCTAATAATGTTCTTTTAACACAGGTTTTTTAGTTTAATATAAATAGGTATTGTAAATAGCAACAATATGTGCAGAAAAATCAGTGCATTTATATATGATTAAGGAATAATGCCTGTTGGGGCTTTTGTAAATAACCTGAATGTAGAAAAACCTGTTGCCTATCTGACCATTGATGTAGGCAAACAAATAGCAGAGAAGCAAATGGAATTTAGCCATACAAAAAGCTGCCTAAAAATTGTGTGTGTGTGTGTAAGTCTGTCACTAGGGGGAGGAACTCCCAAACTTTGATATTTTCAGCACAGAAATTTGCAGCTAATCTAGAAAATGGGGCTTTTGTACACCTGCGCTCTTTTAGCCTCTCCTGGTGAACACAACTGCACTGTTCTGCTCCTTCAAGTGGGTGGCATCTGGTGTGGTTGCTTAGAGATGATTTCATGTTGCCTTCAGGCAGAGAGAACCACTCAAGAGCTTCTGCACTTGGGTCACAACAACCCCATGCAATGCTACAGGCTTGGGGAAGAGTGGCTGGAAAGCTGCCAGTTGGAAAAGCACCTGAGGGTTTTGGGCTTACAGCCACCTTAACATGAGGCAGCAGTGTGCTCAGGTGGCCATGAAGGCCAAAATAATCATGGCTTTTATCAGAAACAGTGTGGCCAGCAGGACTAGGCCCGTGGTTGTCCCCTTGTGCTTGGCACTGGTGAGGCTACACCTCAAATACTGTATTTGGTTTTGGGCCCCTCACTACAAGAAGGACAATGAGGTGCTGAAGCGTGTCCAAAGAAGGGGAGTGAAGCTGGTGAAGGGTCAAGAGCACAAGTCTTATGAGGAGTAGCTGAGGGAATTGGTGGTGTTTAGCCTGGAGGAAAGGAGGCTCAGGGGAGACCTTATTACTCTCTAGAACTACCTGAAAAAGGAGGTTGTAGCAAAGTGGGTGTTGGTTTCTTCTCTTAAATAAGCTGTAGGACAAGAGGAAATGGCCTCAAGTTGCGGCAGGGGAGGTTTAGATTGGATGTTAGTAAAAATTTATTGACTGAAAGTTCAAGCACTGAAACAGTATACCCAGGGAAGTCACCATCTCCGGAGGTATTTAAAAGATGTGTAGATGTGGTGCTGAGGGACATGGTTTAGTGGTAGACTTGGTAGTATTAGATTTATGGCTGGACTCGATCTTAAAGGTCTTTTCCAACCTAAACGATTCTATGGTTCTGTGTTTCTCACCAAGAAAGCACTGAAGAGGCATCAATGTCACGTGTCATCTTTGGTGTAAACTTGGTGGCAAACCTGTTTTCCAGAAAAGCTGTTCTAATTTGCAGACACTGTGATCCGTGCAAGCCATAGGGATTTGGGGAAGGGGATATATCAGTGTTAGAAGGATCTGGTCTCTGAATTTGTTCTTGGGATTGAGGAATGACAAGAACATGCAATGACATACTTTAGTTGTGGCAACTGGTTTTAAGTCTGCATTTTCTAATCTAGAGCCTATTTAGATGCTGCTGTGTTGTAGTGTAGGTTCATGAAGGAAGTATCAGTGTATTAAGACTGGAGACATTTTGTTGAGGTACTTTCCAGGTACACAAATTATAAGAGACTTTCAGTTTGTGTGTCTGATATACTAATGTCTGCAATAATAGGTAGAGGCAGATAAGGTTAATTAGCCATTGAGAGTTTATTGTGATGATCTACAGATCAGATGATCTAGGAAGACATTTCTGCAGCTCCTGCCCCACCTGGTTTTTTATTACCGTGGCCTAAACAGCTCTGCTGCTGCTCGTTTCATGGTGATACTCTTTCCTTACTATTAGTTGCTGGTTGAGGGGAAAAAAATAGACTTCCTGGTTTTTAAAGCTCAACACTTGTACTCAAAACTGTATTAGTACACCTGAAAGTTCAAAACAAGCAAACATAGATGCTTAATTTACTACTTATTGTCAGTTAAATCGAGGGCTCACAGTTTTCCTTGCTGTGACAGCAGATGGGCTGTTTGCTCCTGTTGTGTTTTCTTTTAATAACGGGAGTTGCTACTTTCTGTCACGGAATTGTTTAGTTTAGAAAAGATCTTAAGGATTATTAGAATGCACCCACAGGAAGTTTGCAGACAACATCAAGTAGGCATGTTGATCTGCTTGAGGGTTGGGAGGTTCTACAGAGGGACCTGGATAGGCTGGATCAATGGACCGAGGTCAATTGTATGAGCTTCAACAAGGCCAAGTGCCAGGTCCTGCACTAGGGCCACAACAACCCATGTGGGTGGAAAGCTGCCCAGCAGAAAGGGACCTCAGGCTACTGATAGACAACTGGTTGAATATGAACCAGCAGTGTGCCCAGGTGGCCAAAAGGGCCAGTGCCATCCTGGCCTGTATCAGAAACGGTGTGAGCAGCAGGAGTAGGGAAGTGATCATTTCTCAGCACTGGTGAGGCCACACCTTGGGCACTGTGTTCAGTTTTGGGCACCTCAATACAAGAAAGACATTGAGGTACTGGAGCAGCTCCAAAGAAGGGCAATGAAGCTGGTGAGGGGTCTGGAGGAACATGTTTTATGAGGAGTGGCTGAGACACCTGGGACTATTTAGTCTGGAGAAGAGAAAGCTGAGGGGGGACCTTGCTCTCTACAACTACCTTCAAGGAGGTTGTAGAGAGGTGCGTGCTGGTCTCACCTCACAAGTAAGAAGTGATAGGACAAGAGAAAACAGCATCAAGTTGTGCCAGGGGAGGTTTAGGTTGGACATTAGGAAAATTTTTTTCACTGAAAGGGTTGTCACACCCTGGAACAGGCTGCCCAGGGAAGTGGTTGAATCACCATCCCTGAACGTGCTTAAAAGCCATGTAGATGTGGTGCTTAGGGACATGGTTTAGCAGCGGACTTGGTAGAGTAGCATTATGGTTGGACTAGATGATTGTTCTTAAAGGTCTTTTCCAACCTAAATGATTCTGTGATTCTAAACTGTTAACCCAGCACTGCCAAGTCTGCACCATCTCTGCAGATCTTTTAAACACCTCCAGGCATGGTGACTCTGCCACTTCCCTGGGCAACCTGTTCCAGTGCTTGACAATCCTTTCTGTGAAGAAACCTGAGGCCATTTCCTTGGGGGAAGAGACCGACCCCCACCTCGCTACTCCCTCTTGTTCCCCATCCTCTTCCCCAGCTCCTCGGCCCTTCCCTGGCCTTTGCCCGCCGGGCTCCCCCGGGCTGCTCCGGCCGCGGCGCCCGAGGCAGGGAACCCGGCGGCCTCTGCTGCCTGCCCGGAGGCGGTTTCCAGCCGCAGCAGCGCCGCGGCCTGGCCCAGCGTGGCGGGAGCGCTGGCGCCTCCCGGGCCCTCCGCTCCCTGGGAAGAAACGGGACGCGGAAGGTTATGAAGCGGGGAGCGGGACGGGTCGCTGAAGATGGAGGAGAGGTGGAGGGCAAGGCTGGTGGCACGAATGAGCTGCATGGGTCAGTGACGCTGGGCTGGCAGGGGGACAGGGCTGCCTCCGGGCAGAGCCGAGCTCTCTGCGGGGAAGCCCCTCTCCAGAAGCTTTCCCTACGTTGCCTTCCTCCCTTCGGTGTTTCTTTCGTAGTCAGCTGCCTGTCTTCTAGTTCCCTCAGCAAGGGGGGTTGGTTTGGTGTGTTCTGCTCTGAGCTCGGGTGCCCTCTGTTTTCCTCCTAGCCTTTTGCTCTTCTGGAAGTAGTTGGGGTTTTGGTTAAAAATGACGGCTGTGGTGGTTTGGGTTGTTTAGTTGTTGTCGTTTATTTTTTTTTTTTTTTTTTTGGGGGGGGGGGTGGTTTTTGTTTGGGTTTTGGTTTTTTTTTTTTTTTCTTTTTATCGTGGTTTTCTCAGTGTGACAGGTGACAGCTTTCCTCCTTGTTATGCCTTTGTATTTGGCAGGTACCGAGTTTTTCGGCAAGTGTTTGTAAAATTTATGCATGTAAAAGGAATAGGGGTAGTTAAGCATCACTTCTTTTATGTATGTTGGCATTTTAGTTGAAAATAGAATTGAAGTTAATAGTGATTGCATGTTCTAACAAGATACAAGGAAGCAGATTTTTTTAGTTTGTTGGGGTTTTTTTTTGGGTTAGGTTTTTTTTTTTATATATATATACTGTTGTTCAGGTACATTTCCCAAAGCGTGAACTTTTGTGCTAGTTAGTCAAAACTAGCTGAAGTTACCCTAGGAAAACAGACACATTGTACACTTGCGGGCTGGAATATTAAATTTTGAAGCTGGGGAAATCAGTATTCCTTTTGAAACAACTACCCATAATGAAACAGTGACAGGTGAAAGTACTTCTGTATTTCTTTTATTCCTGAGATTTTCTGTTCTCTACCAAGCCAGAGCTTCTATTTTATTAGGATAAATACCTAATGGTGGAAATGATGTCTTGTTAGGTGAAGGCTATAGGGAAATGTGTATATATAGCAAAAAGTTTTCTTTATGTGCCAGATTTTTTTTCTCCTGTAGTGCAGCTTTACTCTTTAGTTTATCTCTTAATTCCTCATCTGTGGGTCTTCAACTAGAATAAGAGTGTGGAGCTGTGAAGCGGGGAAAAAGCACAAAGGCTTGGAAGATCTTGAGTGGCATGGAAAAGGCATTTAGGGAATAGCAGCTCTTGTGTACAGAGCTGAATGTACACGTAAGCTATACATACTACCCGAAGAACTCATTGCCAGTATGAGCTGTGGCTGCAACAAGTGATAGATATGTTAAAAAAAGGATTGAAAAAAGATAACAGAAAAAAGGCATCTATGACTCAAACACAAAGACGGGTATAAGCATATAGAAGTCTGTGAGTTCCCTGAAGGAGGAGTATCTAAAGGGTTCACAGGTGTTTGCTTGCCTTACTTTTGCATTTGTTCCCAGATACTTGTTTCTCATTACTGTAAGGAGCAGTATATGGTGCTCAGTTTGGCCCAGCATGACTCTGGCTTGATCTCATGCCGTTTTGAAAGACCTCAGTATCACAGCAGAGACTTGAAAGTATATAAATATGGACCTTCCATGATTTTTTTTTTTTAAGTTATTATTACTCATGTTACTCTCGACCATTCTGAAAACAGCATTTTAAAATATAATAGACAGGATCTGACTCAATCTTCTAGTGATGGCAGTAGCGGTGGAAGGGGTCTTGTTTTGCTACCTGAGCTCATTGCTTGTTCTCAGCCACACTACAAATAGCCTGAGTCAATGAAACAGCTGCAGTTTTGTTGTGTGGGGTCTTAATGGACCTTGCTATTTTTGGCTTGCACAGATGGTCCTGGTCCAAACACACTGCGACTCCTGCTCCAGACTGCTCCGGGGCTGTGAGAAAAGGCTCTGTAGCAGTTGTACTGGTTAGTGACTATACATACGTTTGTGGAGATAACTCTTGCGCCGGAGTGGAGCTTAGCGGTTCTCTAATGTGGCTTGGTAGAATGTGTGTATTGATACATCCCATCTGTAAGCAGGGTGATTTCTTAACCTGAGTCTGCTGCTTTTATTGTTTCTTCTCAATGTTCTGTGGATAATCATTGATGCCAACTGCCACGCCAGGGAGCAAGGTGCTGGCAGTGGCTGGGTCCCATATCTGGGTTAGTGGACATCCCTGTTTAGTTTATAGAGGATTAAAGTAAAGACAGTCCTTTTTCTGATTGAAGCTATAGCTCATCCTTCTGTGTTGCAACAAGAACACTATTCCAGTCAAAAAGCATAGTGATTAAAAAAAGCCAGCTGTCGTTTAGTAAGAGCTGTGCAGTCTCCTTCTCTGGAGGGCTTCAAAACCCACCTGGATGTGTTCCTGTGTAACCTGCCCTGGGTGAACCTAGGGTTGGACTAGATGATCTCCAGAGGTCCATTCCAATCCCTACAATTCTGTGATTCTGTGAAGAGATCTTAAGTTGCTAAATACTTGAATAATTAATTGGATTTTAGAGGCTATAAGTAGTATTTTTAGGTTCTTAAAAGTTTGTATTGATCTTTTTAGTACATTTTAGGGAATGGTTGGCTTCTCCTAGGAAGTTAGGTTTTTGTTAGTAGTGCTGCTGTCATACCAGCCAGGCTTTTGCCCTGGAGGAACTCACCTGGAGCTTCTGCTCAAGAAACTTTTTCATGATATGCTGTGAAATACTGCAGAAACATTTATGTGCTATTATTTTGATTAGATATTTAAGGGCTTTTACGGGCTACTCTCTTTTTAAACTTTATTAGAATACTAATTTTATAAAGCTCTCCATAAAAAAATTAAAAAAAAATTAAAATCTTCTGCAATGTGTGTAGAGCTGTTAACCCTTTTCTTTTTCCTTTTTACCTCCAGATGAGCGGGACAAAGTACAAAAGAAGACCTTCACAAAATGGATAAATCAGCATCTCATGAAGGTCAGTTGATATTTCTGTGATGCCTGATTACTGCAGCAGTGATTGTGTCTTGTACTAAATGTTTGATTTCAGGATACAGCTGTGTTACATATAGTAAGGAAGATCTTAAATTGTGAGATATATGCATGTACTTTATCTTTGAGGAGTCAAGGGGGAGTTGAAATGCTGCTGTCGAATATCCCAAGGTGATTTGTTCGAATACTTGAATTTGAAATGAACATGAATCAAAGTTTAAGGGATGTGATTTCTTGCTACAAAGCTTGACTCTTTTCTGGCATGAGAGTGTCACAGCTGTAGTACCACAGCTAAGGCAAATGAAAAAGATATTTTTTTTTTTTTTTTTCCCTGTTTAAGTAACTGTCCTACTGGGGACAGGGAAATGACCTTGAGAAGGAGAGCTCTAGATCATCCTGTGTCATCAGTATGCTGCTCATGGATTAGAAATAGATCCTTTCTAGGGATGAAAGTCACTTTTCAATATCTTGCTTTTGAATAGCAGTGAACTTTGCCTCAGGGACAGAGCATATAATTTTAACCATGTACAGCTTTTAGTCAACAGAGAACTAAAAGCCATGAGTTCACCTCCACTGCATGGCCCTTCAGTTCTAAATTTAATCTGCTGTTTCAGTGCCAGCTGTCTCGCCCAGACATTTCCCTGGAGAAACAGATTGTATAATTACTTAACATAACTTGCTTTGATTTTATTTTGTAAATTTTTTTTTTTGTCCCAGAGGTTGAATTCGTGTAAAAGTCACATTAAAAAAAAAAAATCTGCAAACTGTCAGAGTTGAGATTTAATTATTGAGTATAATGTTCAGATACTGTTGGAAAGATTTGTATTTAGAGAAAAGTATGGGGCTTTTTAGAGGCAACTTAATTATCTCTGCTTCTTGTGGCTGCTCTTGTGGGTATTTTGAGAAATATTGGACACTGAAGCAGAACAGAATTTCTTCAGGGATGTTTAAAATAAACTGTTTTTTATTGGCCTCTCATACCTTTAGAAAGGTATTTATGCATTTAGAATGCATTTAGAAAATGCAGAGTTCTGGTTTCCTATCTTTTAATAATTTGGAACCTGTGTAGCTCTTGGAAAAGGCGTGATGTAGGGAGCTAACAAGGCCTGGATGTGAAGTTGGTCCTAATTTTGTCTTTAGCAAGAGACCTCTGTTCCAGAGTGGTCTTTTGGTCCTTCCCACCATGACTAAGTCATCGGGGTGGTCCTGACATCAGCCCCTGTGCAGCACACCACCTTTCTGTCGGGAGGGTCAATCTGGAGTTGCAGAATGGCTTTTCATACTGCTCATACCAATAGGATTTCCTTTGTGGATTTGCTAGCCCCAAAGGAATCATGACATGTAGAAACAGCTGTTCCAAGGACCCCTTCTGTACAGATGCCTGCTCAGCATAATAATGAAATAGCTTGGGGTGCCCCATGTCCTTGCAGAAGTCTTCTGCTTGCTGATGGGAAAGGACAAGAGGCTGCAGACATGCAGTCTTCTCTTTCTGGATTTGACCTTATATTTCTGAGAAATGTATCCATTGTCCAGTGTTTCGGACAAATTAGATTTCAAGAAAAAAACATACAGGAAGATTGCCAGTACTCTGGCAGCAAAATGCAGTCTCCAAATTAACCATCAGGCATTTCTTCTTCCAAATGAGGGAAATTATTACCATGTTGTTAGAGGCTACTAATCTTTTTATGTATAAGGATGCATTTTAAAGATGCAGTTTTAATTTTCTGTGAGATGTGGAGAGCCTACCTGAAGGCTTTTGGATAGCAATCCTTTAATACAAGTTAAAAACAATGACTGTTTTTACAGAAGAGCAGTGTATTGAAAATTATATTTTAATAATATTGATATTATTTTACTTCTAAAGCATGCACAGTTGTTTTTACCGTACTGACAACGTCTTGGGAGTAGCTTAAAAAAGATTTAGGCTCTAAACCTGTAAGAAAATTGGGGTAAAGAATTCCCATTAAATCCTTTCGGCTTGCTTGCCAAGGGCAATGGCCTTAGGCCTTCGTCTTCAACCAGTTCTCAGTGTAGTGATTGTAAAAGTAGTGATGATGTGGGAGTCCCATCCCCACATATTACGGACTTCTGCCTTATTAAAACAGTGAACAGATAGATAGATGTGTGTGTGCACCACCGGCCTTGATTTTCATCACAGGTTACTCAGTTTAGAATTCAAGTTACAGACTGATAACTTACACAAATACGGTCTGACTATACCTCTTCCATTAACTTGGAACTTATGTGGTGACTTGATGTTATCTTTTGGAAATACTAAACTTGAAAGCAGTTGGCAATACAGTTGTCAAATTTCTGTTCTTACAGTATTATTTCTAGAGCAGCAACTTGCATAAAAATTAAAATGTGTCCTGTGAATGTTTGCTCTTAAGCCACAAGGACGTATTTAGAAAATACTATATAATGGAGGGAATGTAGAAAAAGTAACACAGTCAATGAGTGCATTCCTGGCAGTCACTAGACCTCTCCTGGTCTACCAATAGCTTGTTGCAGACAAAAAAAAAGGAATTGGATTATTTTGGGCATCTCAATAGCTTTATTTAAGCTAGTTACCCAGACTTTTCTGGTAGGTAGCAGAGAGAACAGGCCCTTCTAGATGTCTACCCCAAAGACATCTACCTTAGGGGGGGAGGTGAAGTGTTTTCACTCCACTGACTGAAAAAGGAGGTCAGTGTGCTTGATCTGCCACTGCATAGGGTTCAACGAGAAGCAGAAAGGATGAAGGTGATCATGGAAATTGAGACATCTGGGAAAGCACCAGACCATGCGTGTGGACAGGAGCCTGTTGTGGGCCCAGGGATTAATTGCTTTTCTCTTTCATCTTTTTTTTCCATCTGATATATGTTACTTACTTTCTCTTTCCCCTGTTTCTTCATGGCTTTGTTTTCTTTTTTCTCCTTGTATCTCTTTACTTTTTCCCTGCTTGTTTAGTTCTTTCCTTGCTCATTCTCCTGCAGTCCTCAGGAAAGAACCGGACTTTTATCCCTTTATAGCAGTATATTTAAAAGAGTTTTTTCTAGGTCAGCAGCATGATGCTTTTACGGGTTGCCTTAATTTGGGGGGGGCACGGCATGGAAGGCTACTGTCATTCCCCTAATTAAATTCTGTATTTATGGGATCCACAAACAAGATGACTGAAAAATACTTATCCTTCTGTCCTCCATTGCCTGTCTTCAGTTGCGCTGGATTCAAAGCATCTAAGTGTGTGGTATATAAAATTCAGTGTGTAAGATTAGTCCCTTGTTACTTAATCATATATATTTGTGTACTCTGCTAAACGAGAAGCATAGTCATTGCAGAAATATTTCCTGTAAATGCTTTTGAGATACACAGTTTTAGAGACAAGTACATAATGTTATTTGCAAAGTTCAACTAAGTTATCCTTGAATTCCAGAGTTTAAGATCAAGTGGACTGTCACTAAGTTTTTTAAATGCTGAAGTTTTTCTTTTGTATGTAGAGTAGATTTTCCAAGGACTGATTAGCATTGTACTTGCTAAGGCTACTGTTTAATGTCTGATGGTGGGGCTCCAGTTTAAACATTATCTTTTACTTCTTGTTGACATATGGGCTGGAGTGGTGAGATATTGGACTTTAGACTTGCCTGCTGCTGTGGTATGAGCTTCCAGGGAGAAACTCACATGCCGGCATAGCGTGGTGGTGGGGTAGAGATCTCCTCTCCTCTCTAAACCTCCCTCTCCTTTTCACTTTGCTGCTGTCAAAACAGGATGTAAAATTCTGGTCCTTGCTACAGCTGTAAGTAACCCTTGACATAAGAAGAACAGGTCAATTTATGGAAGAACAGCGTAGCATTTGCATGGTCCTAAAGCAACCAAAGAGAAATCCCAACTTCCATGGAAGCCCAGAAGCCTTTCCTGACACTCCTTTGAATCCCAAGCCTTGAAGCCTAAGGAAAGAGACAAGTATGACATATGGTGGAGAGGATGAAATAAGTCAGAAATTGATTAAAAAGGAGTAAAAGCAGACGAATTACTATTCAGTTCCTTTCTCAAACCAGTTGAAAAATATTTTTTTTTTAGTGCCAGATCTCAGTCTTGAGAGATTAATCAGGATACGTTGAAGGTCTTAAAGTTGTGGGGTTTGTGGGTTTGTTTTGGTTGTTTGGGTTTTTTTTTTGGTTATTATTTGTTTCTGGTTTTGTTTGATTTAATCAGAAATTATGATGTACAGAAAATGGGACTAAAGGCAAGGTAGCCAGAGGCTGACTGGGTCAGTGCTCTGATGAGAAAACCTGGTGAACACCCAGGTATTTTCCCTCCAAGGGTAGCTTTCCTTCCTTTGTCATGGAAGAGAAAATTAGAGTCTGAACTGAACTTCTAACCTCAGTGCTGGACTCTGGGGTGCCTGAGCAGTTCCCTGGAGAGAGGGGGCTGTCATGGCCACAGCACCAGCCGGAGCCCCAGCACCCAGTGTCCCCCACAGTGCAGCTTGGCATGGGACCCTCAACTGCCTGGACTTTGGGAGAAACCTGCTGGTGATGGGAGCAATGGGCAGCATCCCTGCACAGTCATTAGCTGCTCCAGAGGTCACTTTTAAAGGTCCTACGAGCAAGGTTTTTGTAAGCAGCTGGACAAATCCTTTTAAAACGGCTGTGTTAAAGGTCTATATTCAAAATCCTGTACTGTGTTGCAGTGGTAGCACATTAGAGACAGAGAGATTGAGCAGCTTTTTGTTGTGCAAAGCCTGGATGAATAATTCAGAATAGAAACGTCAAAGTTATTGATTCTTGTGTGTTCTTGAGGCAACGCGTGGTTTGTAAATGGCCACTTAGGTTGATTGCTTGGTGAAATGTTCAGGTATGGGCTTAATGGCAGAGGAACCGTTCCTGATACAGCACAGTCCTTCCCTCGCTGAAAGCTGGCACTTCACTGACACTAGTGGTTATCATTTTAGATAGCACTACTCTGCAGTATCTTCTTTTCAGCCATGCAGCTAATCTGTTATTTAAAATCCCTCACCTCCTCTTCTTTTAGAAATGAACACTTTTTGAGTTCTGCATTTGTATTTATTTAAAGGGATGAGGCACCTGGTGTTAGTCTAAGTGTAGTGACTGTTTTTTAAAAAGGCCTCAATTTACCACCTTTTAATTTTGAAGCATACTTGTAAAAAGTACGTTTTGGATTTTTTTCTGAAAATAAGGTGAAGCTTGTTTGCTGTGCTAGTGCATCTAAATGACTCTTCTATGTATTCCTTGTAGTTAATTCTGAGAGCTGCTGCAAACTGTGCTGGGAGCTAATCTTTTAAAATCCCACTTCCCACATGGCACGCACCTTGCTTCAGGTGTTGAGTGCAGCTGAAGTATCAGTGTTTTCTCCTCTATTTTTTCAGTTGTTCAGCAAGGCCTATTGTCTTCTGAGAGACAGAAGAATATTTCAGTTTTTCTCCTAAAAAAATTGCTGTTATGGATTGAGGACTATTCTAGAAGGTCTTGAAGTGCTTTTTCTTTGAGACATATGCTCCTTCCAAAAATAGAGGAAAATAATTCTTGAAGATCATCAGTTAATGCTGTAAAGAAGTATTGGATTTTGTTATTACCTCTGGAAATATGCACAGTTATAGTTTAATCACACTACATTGCATACACATTTTTTAAAAATCTTCCACTTGGAGGTGAACTGCGCAGCATCTTCCCTCTGCTTCGTATAATCTATAGCTGTTTGCAAAGCAGATCAGCGAGAAAACTCAGGCCTTTGGTGTCAAATCCAAGTTTAGATGAGGGAGGAGGGTAAGCAGGAGATAGTGAGGAGCACTAGTGAGGCTAATGATAAGACCCATCACAAAACCTATCTGCAAGCAAGTAAATAAATCCAAGTCAATAAAAACTGTCACAGATTTCAGGTTTATTTGATCCTCTTAATGAATGCAGACTTCATGACTAATTGGAAGCAGGAAAGAGAATAATTGAAAACAGCAAATTAAATATGCATGAAATACAGGATAGCTTGAGTGTATCGATATACTTATGGCATGCAGTGCTACTGAACCAGCTAGTGTGTGGTTTTATCATCCTTTTCATTGTGGTGTTTGAGTTTCTAGAATTGTTTTATATAGGTGTTCATATAGGAGAGATTGAGTATAGGAAGAATTAAGTCTACTATATGAGAAATAGAAGCACTAGAATTAATGTGGTTCCTGTGATAGACTACTATATTAATATATTAATTCATTCTCTTTTTGTGGGTTCATTGTTTGCAATTAGCTCTCAGCATAGATTTATTTAGTAGTATTTATTCCTTAGAGATCAGAAGAGATAGAATTCTACCATTGGCAATTAAGTGTTGGCTTTTTAATTAATTGTTAAATTATGCATGGAATTATGTTTTATCTATACACTTTTGATGTATCCGCATTCAATAATTACTTCTGTATCAGTTTAGAAGTACTCTGGCATGATCTTTCCCCTGTGGGGCCGGTGTAATTGTGCCGTTGGCTCCAGTGGGAGTAGTATTTGTCCCAAGATGTGGACCCCAGAGAGTAAGCAATGTTCAGTCACAAACATTGCCAAAATTTTTCATTATACAATGGTATTTGATGTATTTTGGAAAGCTGTTGCCTCGGAGCAACATAGGTGTGTGACTACATAGGGACCTAGGAAAGGATCAGAATAAATGTGTTTTTCTTGTAAAGAATGGTATTGTCTGCTGAAGGCGTTATGGTGCTTTGAACAAGGAAATGTAAAAATAGTAACAATGCTCATAATCCTCATGTACCTACTTAAATACAGTACCATGGCTTTAATAAGAATAATGTATTTTACCTGCTTTAGAATCATAGAATTATTTAGATTGGAAAAGACCTTTATGATCGAGTCCAACCACTAACCTAGCACACCCAAGTCCACCGCTAAACCATAATAGATTGGGTTGGAAGGGACCTTTAAAGGTCATCTAGTCCAATCCCTATGCAGTGAGTAGGGACATCTTCAACTAGATCAGGTTGCTCAGAGCCCTGTCCAAGCTGACCTCCTCTTTGGGCAGCCTGTTCCAGTGTTTCATCACCCTCATTGTAACAAATTTCTTCCTTATATGTAGTCTAAATCTCTACCCTCTTTTAGTTTAAAGCCATTACCCTTTGTCCTGTTGCAACAGGATCTGCTAAAAAGACTGTCCCCATCCTTCTTTTAGCTCCCCTTTAAGTACTGAAAGGTTTAAAGAAGTCGGGAGTCTTCTCCAGGCTGAACAACTCCAGCTCTCTCAGCCTGTCCTCCTAGGAGAGGTGTTCCAGCCCTCTGATCATTCTTGTGGCCCTCCTCTGGACCTGCTCCAGCAGGTCCATGTCTTTCCTGTGCTGAGGACTCCAGAGCTGGACACGGTACTCCAGTTGAGGTCTCACCAGAGCAGTGATTATATTGCCTTGGGTCAGAGTTAGCGTATCCTGTAGTTTTCAGCTGTGAAAGTCAGATTTATTGGCTGAGTTTGATGTTATTAGCTTTATATTTGCATACTTGAAACAATTAATCCCTGATAAATTATGTTTGGTGACATGTTGTACAGGGCTGGAAAGGAGAGGGCAAGTTGGAAGCGTGAAGGGTGAAGAGAAGTGGTGGCATGGTGTAACTCAAACACTGCAGTCTGTCTCTGGCCAAAGATGGGACAGAAGGTGACTGTGGTTGCTGTCAATTTGAGGCATTGAACTGGAACAAGGAGGTTGACAGTAGATTTTGATTGCTAATTAGCCTCAGAGGGACAGGACTGTGTAGCAATGGGGAAGATAATTTATCCTCCAAAGGTCTGCGTTTGAACACCTACAAAAATGCCCTTAGTAGCCTATTCAAGAAAGAGGCATTTCTGTGGCACGGCTCAGCTCATCCCCAAGCAGGTGTGAAAACCAGGTCAGGGCACACCTGATGGAGTTGGGGTGGCTGCCTCCGGTGTGGACATCTGTCTTGCAAGAGAAGTGCCAGCCAGGGAGACCTTCAGCCTGTCAGGTTTATAAAGTCACCAGCAAAACTGCTAGTTAGGTCTAGACCAAATTGGGAGGGACTGCTTCAAAGTTTGAAAAAAAGAAAGTAACTTAACAGCAAGTGATGACAGAGTTTCAGGCTCACGTTTCAAAGAAAAGGGAGAAATGAGAAGTAAAAAAAGAACAATGAACTTCTAAGGAGCAGAACTGAGGAAAGCAATAGGTAAGGTCTCCTGGGGAGGTAATCCAGGAGAGGGAGGAATTCAGGAGGTCTGGCAGTTGTTAAAGGCATTTGTGTTGGAGGCACAAAGGCAGGCTGCAGACAGGCAGGACAGGTAGGAGGCATCGTATAGAATATACTGCTGCTTTAAAGAGATGTGTGAAACACAAAGGAGCCATACAAGAAATGGAAATAAGGGCAGCAGAACTAAAGGTGTATACGAAGGGGTTAGTAAGGCATGATGGTGTAAAATCAAACAAGGAGAAGGTCCGGGAGGAGTTAGCGTGACATAGAAGCCCCCAGGAGAAAAGTTCTGTAATTATGTCAGAATATGAACAAGAAAGGCAAGGATGGATTCATTACCAAAGAAAAAAGTGAGAAATAGTTTTGAATGGTGTAGAGAAGTCTGAGTTACTCCAGCCTCTTCAGTCTACAAAAGAGTGACTTGGCAAAACATGTTTTAGTAAAATGAGGGTGAAATTCAGGTAAGGAAAGAGCATATCAAAGAATATTCAGATCAGTTGTGTGTTCTGGTTGCACGGCTTTATTCACCCAACAGGAACTATTTGAAGTAATTTACAACATTTTGTTGTTCTATTTAAGAATTCAGAGAGGACAGGGGACTCCTAGGCGTCTGCAGTTACAGTAAGTATAACACCTCTCTCCCAGGCAGAAGAAAAGAATGGACAGTTATATACCTCACAGGGTAATTTCTCTCCCTGGGAAGACAGCAGAAGAACAAGTCTTTGAAAGCAGATGTCCATGGTATGGTGTATCTACGTTTTCTGACGTGCTAGCACATCTAGTCTTGTTAGTGGATTACTGCCACAAAATTTGAAGAAAAGGATCCCAGTTATAGTTTGGTTGGATATTGCCATCAGTAACAGCTGCAGCCAGAAGTGGCTCTGGGAGGAGCCAGTGCCATTGGTTGTGGCTGCTGTCGTGGCTGCCGTCAGGTGCTGACTGCCACCTGGCTATGGGAGGCCACGAGCAAGGACCCATCTCCCTTCCATCCAGAGACTGCATCCACACACCTACTGCCACACCCTCAAGGGAGGATTTGAGCTCCATCACTTCATCCTCGTGGTGGTGATACCCCTGCTTCTCTAATGCTGTGGCTGTACCATTCTTGGCTTGGGCCATTATGTCGTGTTGTCAGCAACAGGTGTGGTCCTCACCCTGCTGTGGTTCTTACCAAGGTCCATCACCTACTCTGGACTGTGTTGGCTTGTGCCCAGGGAGCGCCAGGAACTGAAGAGACAAGGAGACAGCGCGTAATCCTGCCTTTTTGTAGACACAGGAGTGTGCCTGTGGGCACGTGGTCACGAAACTGTGCCTTGCTGTGCAACTGCTGATCTTTCTGACAACAAGAAGTTTGTAGCCATCTGTGATAAAGCAGTAGAAGATAAGTGTTCTTGGAATATCAAGGACAGGTTGTGATAATTGAGTTTGTTTAGTCTGAAATGGAGAAGACTTAAGAGAGGTGTGATAACATGTCTTCAGAATGTGAAAGGTGGTTATGCAGAGGCTGGTGAAGAACTGTTTTCTGAGGTCAGGCCCTAAGGTGGGAGGTGATCAGCTTAGTTTACAGAAGATGGTCTAATTTGAAGATTAGCAAGGAAAAGCAAGTAAGCAGAATAAACCACTGAAGTATATGTATTACACTGTAGAATTTTCTTCATTTCAATTTTCAAGAATAAATCAGAGAAACATCTCTGGCGTGTTCTAGGCAAACTCAGTCTGCTCCGCTGCACAGGGTCAGGTGAGGTGATCTGTTCAGTCCTCCGTAGCCTTACAGTTGTATTAGTCTTCTTCTGTGACAGCCTTGTAAGCCCCAGCCCCTCTCTACTGAAATAATGTTCAGCTCTGAGTCTTAGAGCTGATCAATGCCAAGTTATTTAGTATGTGCTTGTGTTTTCATTAATTAGTGGTTTCAATCTTCATCAAACCTCCAGTTCCAGGTAGAAGGCCCTCTTGCACTGGACTACTCTGGGAAGCGGAACTTAGGGATATCTGTGTTCTTTTGTTCATTAGTCTGTATTTATGCCTTTCTAAGTAAAATATTTTAAAGAGGGGACAGGATAGATGTCACAAGTCAAGCTTTAAGAAGCTGTGAGTCACACTTCGATTATCATCAGTAATACATGCTGAGGGCACTGCCTGAACTAAAAAATGTGATAAAGGTGTAGATAGAGTTAGGTGGGTAGAAAGAGTATAATGTGGGGGTTTTTAAGCTTTCTAGTATTTATAAATATATAGTCTTATACACAAAAAGCCTTTGTGCAAAGAGTACTGCATTGAGGAAAAATCATGAATGGTTACTGTGAGGTGCAAAACATGGCGAGAGATGGACACGCTGTGCAATGAAATCACAACTGGTGCAAGTGTTAATGGGCTGGGAGCGTGTGCGGAGTCTCAGAGGACCTCGTGTGACATATATCACATGGGGCATCTGTCCCCATGCTCACTGGAGACTGTCTGTAGAATGGAGGTTACTGTGATGAAATCGATACTAAAGCTGGCTGGATAGTTCTGTAACTTAAATTAATACTTTATTATGTGGCAATAATAGAGTAGATGTCCATTTTATGGTAGTAGATACCTATTTCTGCTGAGGTTGTGAATCCTCACAGCGTGGGCTCCACTCGGGTTAACTGATCCTCATACGTAAAGTTAAAAGCGGCCGACCAAGACTGTGCAAGTGGTAGAAGCAGTGAGGGTGGTGCTGTGGTAATGGTGATGAATAAGCAGAATAGGACCTGTAGGGGCATTCTGAGTGACGTGATCAGTGTTGGTTGAAAAGAACCTTTCAGCCCACTACTTCAAAAAGATTTTACATGTGTGAGCTGGAATGGAGATGATTTTTTTTTCTGTAGGAGGCAGAAAAGAAGGATTTTTATATTTAAGACAAAAAAGACATTAAACGTGTTCTGTACAATAAGTGTTTCAGATACCACACAACTACTGGAATCCAGAAGAGGACTCATAGAGGTGCACTTTTTTGTCCTACCGTTCTCCATGCATATAGGATTATGTACCTGCTTCTGTACTTGCTGATTGGGGATTAGGAGAATTTTGGAATGCGTTCCACAAAATCAACCATAGGAACATAAGAAGAGAAATGTAAGGACAAGATTTATCAATTGCCTGATTTTTATTTATTTATTTATTTAAATTCAGCAGCAGCATATTTATCTTAAAGCTGTACAAATGTCTTTTTTAATGAAGTTAGTTAAGAGTTATACAGAGACATAGGAAACAATTAAAGGCTAGTGACAAACTGCAAAATAGAGTATGCTAAAGCAGTGGGTTAATTGGGCAATCAAGTTGTCTGGATGAGATGCAAAGGTTAAAATAAAAAATAATAAAAATGACTAGTCCAAGTTTAGATACAAGGGCTGGGCCTTAGAGGGGTGGAACATGTGAAGCGTCTTCAAATGACGAGAGTTCTCATGCTAATAGAGCGCAGAGCATTGGCCAGATGAGAAAGTGAAGGATGAATCCAAGGATGCAGCCAAGGATGGATTTGCAGTTAGGAAACACCTGCTATAACGAAAGATCAGGGGCGTTGAACTCATTTTATACAGGAGGCTTGTTTAAAGGTGGCTTAGTAGAAGTATTTGAAATGGTAAACGGACTTTCTGAAAGGGAATAGCGTTAGCTGTGCTTGCTATTTGGGAAAATTAATATCCAAGGTCAAACGGCTAGAAAATTACTCCTGGGTGTGAAACAAAGAGCAATTTATTTTCAGTGAACTGCAAGAAATGTTTCCTGCAGAGTGGATCGTCAAACTGGTGAGCAAAAGAAAAGAGCGAAAGCGAGTTTCAGGCTGCTGGACCTAGCACTGGGTTCACCAGGCTTTGCTTGTGCTGAACAGGCACATGGAAGAGACCCGACACAAGTTTTTTCCCTTTGTGCCATCTCTCTGCTGGCCCTGGCGGTGAGGCCTGTGATGTTGGGCTGGGGATGGGGAGCAAACTGGAGTGTCCTGGGCAGCGGGTGGCCAATGCTGGAGCATATCTGCATGAGTGGGGGTGAGGGAGCAGCACCATCTGCAGCCCAGCGCTTGGCTGCCTGCACTCTACCTGTGTCCCCCGGGAAGAGTGAGCCCAGAGGTCCCTGTGGCAGGGTTAGCCAGCAGTTAAGTTCTGCCAGATCTTGTGTGCTTGTTTATTTTTAACAGAACGGGTGAAATTTTAGGAGTCAGTACAAAACAAGAATCATGACCGGAGTATGTATTTGGAGTTTGGTTTTTCTTGCCCCAGAAATAAGTTTTGGATTTAAAGTAAAGAGATTAAAGAACATGAGAGGTTCAGGGACGATGTCAATCTGCATGTAACTGCTTCAGCTCCCTGATCTCTTGGTGTGACATCAGGTTGGCCACGGACCACAGCTCAGTCCCTCGCTGTGCCTCACAGCCCATTGGGGTGGAAATTCTCTGAGGTGGAGTGGCCCTGTGGTGTGTCAAGCAACACTCGTGCTTTACAGGGGGGAATCTAAGAAGTCTGTAGAGCAAAATAAGTGGTCTTGAAGATGTTTGAAGAAGCAGCCTTGCTTAGCAGATCAGTCACACGGGAATATTTGACAAATCTGGTATTTTGACAATTACATGCTGCATGGATCTTGTTACAATCTACTCAGAATTCTAGAGTGTTTCTCATAAATCACGCTGCATGAGTTGGCATGATAAACCTTTATTTTTATATATAAATACAACTTTGTGTATGAGAGGCTTTTTATTCTTATGGTATAGGTTTGTTATCATGCAGTTAGAACTGCCAGTCCAATTCCTTAGTTTTCAGAGGTGAATGGATGAAAACATACACATTTTCAAAATTTACAGAAAACTGCTTGCTCATGAGTATCACATTTAATACCATTTTTCCTGAAAAACAAGCTTAAGTACAAGCTTTTTAGGAAGCTGAAATGTTAGGGAAACTCATCAGGATGCCAGGATCTCATGCAATGGGCACGGCAGTTTTTCAGCGGTCTGAACGCTGATGGCATCTTCTGTGGAACAGTGTAATTATGGGAGCTTTTAACAATCTCTGTTATCTCAGAGAAAAGCGTTTCACTGTAGCTGAAGTGAATGGGAGTCTTAAGGGATCTTTTTTCCATGGGCATTGAATCAGATTCTTAAAGAATAAATTTGAAGTTTATTGTGAAACTGGTAGTGGCCTTATGCCAGCTGTTGCTTGGGCTTATCAGTGACCTCACTGGTAATTAAGGACTGACTCTTTTTTCCCAAACACACCCCTTACAGTTCTAACTTTTGAGCCTTATCCCATTTTCCTTCAGAAAAGCAGTAATGCTTTATGTCTGGGCTGGGCATTTAATTAATTTTGCTTCCAGCAGCAAGAAGAGCAGTATTTGAAAAGACTTTCTCAGGCTTTGTAGACTGAAAAGCCTCTGTTGGATCCATAGCATTATAATTCTTTAACACTTGAGGATGACACTGATTTTATAAAGGCTTGTCAGCTGAACTTCAGTTTTGCGAAATAAACATGATTCAGGTTTGATTCTAATTTTTGATTCTTCTGGAAACTGAGAAAAGGTCTTGTTTGGCATGTTGTCTTAACAATCAGTTCAGCTTAATTATAGATAAGGGGAATCCCAATGTTTTAAGAAAGATACTTGGTAACAATAGTCTGCTTTCTTTACCTTGAAAAAGATGGAGAGTTTTGCAAGGGTGTGAGCACAGAACTCTATCTTGTTTCTAAGCTCTGCAGCCTGACAGGGTCACAGTGGTTGCCTCATCTCCCTTGGGGAGTTCCTGGTGGCCTCTAGTACGTGGGAGTTCCTTGTAGTTATTCTTGCCTGATCTGATGATATACTCTCTCTTGCCGCTTTTCCCAGACTTCAGGTTCTGCAGCACTTTGATCTTTGTTTCTGCTTCTTCCTATACTGCTTTAGTCGAAAACCTGGTCCCGTGCTGGTCTGGAACATGCTGTAGCCTAATATGAATGTCTGAGATCTCTCTATGTGTATGCTGGGTGTGCACCCACTGTATACACAGAAAGGGCCACAACCCTATTTTCCTGTTGCTTCTGAATAAGCAAAAGGGTGTGATTCTTCTGTATTTTCTTAGAATCATCATAAAATCCTAGAATGTTTTGGGTTGGAAGGGACCTTTAGAGGTCATCTAGTCCAACTCCCCTGCAATGAGCAGGGACATCTTTAACTAGATGAGGTTGCTCAGAGCCCCGTCCAACCTGACCTTGAATGTTTCCAGGGATGGGGCATCTACCACCTCTCAGGGCAACCTGTTCCTATGTTTCACTACCCTCACTGTAAAAAATGTCTTCCTTATATTTAGTCTCAGTCTACCCTCTTTTAGTTCAAAACCATTACCCCTTGCCCTATTGCAGCAGGCTGTGCTAAAAAGTAGAGCTGTGGCAATGTTAGAGAGTGGCCTTCCTACTTTTTTAAGACCAACCTGGTTTTGCTTGCAGAAAGGACAGTCCTTCCATTTTTACCCATATAAGCATAAGTAACTTGTGGTTTTATTGTGTAAGACTAGGTTTTGTTCCAGTCTCAGTGCAACACAGCTAATAACATCAAGAAAAATGTTAAGAAATGGGCTTGCTATGGAAGATGGCTTGTTCTTTGCTGTGGCCCATGGCAAGAATAGAGACTGCTATGTACATATCCAGTTCCCTAAGCGTGGACACCTTAGGGCTGTTTGAGGTGTGTAAGGGTATTCAGAACAGACATCTGGGGGGGACTGGCCAGCAGGGCTTACGCAAGCCTTAGTCCTTCTGGAGAAGCAAGTGGAGGCCACATAGCATGCCCCATAAACATAAACCAGTCCTATAGGTGTGGGCCCAGGCAGCTGAATCATGCCTTCATTTTCTGTTGGTGGAAACAACCAGGCAGACTGAACGCAGTGATGACAGGTTTGCTGTGATGTCAGCCCACAGAGGAGGAAGCCGAGCCCCTGGTGGGCTAGGGTCTTGAGATGCAGAAGCAGAATGTTACATGAAGTTGGAACAGATAACAACTTGGTTGTAAGGACAACCAGATGTGTCAGCTGAATGGTATGATAAAGCAATGTGAGTTATGTGGGGTATTTAGATTACCGGCTTTCACAGGCAGCAGCCATCTTCATGGTCTTCATTTGTGAAGTGCCTGACATGCTGGGGTCTGGGGGCAAGAGTGCAGCTCTTTGACTGATGCAGTTTTAAAAGCTGTTTTTTTACTAGTGGCAGTGCAGGTTCCCCAAGGCATTAGACTACAAAGCTTAAGCTTACTGGGAACACATGATATGAAAGTATCTCATGCCCTGATCAAGGGAGATGGAGCTTTCTTTACCAAACATCATATTATACATGCCAGAAGATGAAGATCAGAAGATTAATGACTTCTGAACAGTGTCTTAAATTCTCCCTGTTTGATTTTGACTGATGAGGCCATTTTGCTTCTCTTGTTTAAGTTTTGTCAGATGCCCCTCAGTGTCTCCCATGTCTTTCTTAAAGAATCTCTTCTCATGCCGAGATTATCAAATCTGCCACACTCACGTGGGTATATTGCAAAAAGTTTCCTGAGGCAGCTTTTAGCCCGCTTTACACGTGGACCTTGCAAAATGTAGGACTGACAATTCTGTGCTTTTATTGAAAAGCCACAAGAACCTTTATGAAACACCATGAGGCTCAGCAGACCCCGCAGGCCCATCTAGGGACTCCCATCTGCATCTCGTGCTCATGGTACTATGTGTTCTGGAGGAGATTGAATGTGGCAGTGAACTAGCAATGAAATAGTAATACTTGTTTTACTTGAGTTTAAAGATCTAAGAATTCATTATATATGCTGAGAGACAAGGTGTACCCAAGTGATCGTTGAGGAGGGTTGTTCTTGCAAGCTTCTCTTCGAGTGGCAGTGTAGGATCTCTGGAGAAGCACAAGATGCTCATTTTAAAAGTCATCTACTGCTTGGAGCAAACATGCTTGCTGCTGTCGGTTGCCCAGGTACAACATTTAGGTGCACATCTGCTGCTCAGATAAGAAATTCCTTATTGTGTTGTCCTGCACCAGCATACCAAAGTAGTATGTCCTACATAATTAATCCTTACAGCAGTAATTGTCAGCCAATGGCAGAACTAAGACAGATGTCTAAGACATGCTGCTATTTTTCCTGTTCTGACAGGTCTATGCCACTTTCCTCATACCCAGTATGAGTTCATCTCTGAAGCATCTGTGATTTCTAGGAAGATAAACTGGGAAAGATAGTTGTTTCTGTACTACTTTGGAAACCTCAGAGTATAAGAAACAAACAGAAGGTCAACAAACATGTGTTGTGAGAGACAGACCAGCAGGGTAACCAAATTATCCTGCATCTAATGGAAAATAAAAGCAGACAGATTAGAAGCAGTAGCGTTTTCTCATCCTTTAATTCATATACCTGCATGTCAGACAACGCCCATGAGCTCTATGTTGGAAAGAGTGTGGGCGTTGACCTTGTGCTGCACAGCTCTGCTGCTGCAGTGTCTTTTAGCTGTACACCCCCTTCCTCAGTCCTTAACCTGATGTCCTCCCATGCCTCTGGCCGCCAGCTGGTGCTGCGGATTTGCTCTGGTGTGGAATTCTGCTCTCCTAAAGGAATGGAGAGTGGCAGGTCCTGCCTGCAGGGCACGGAGGAGCGGGGAACCCTCTGTCAGTGTTTTATTGTAAAGAAAACTTGCCTGCTTTTGTGGTCTTTAGCACAGTTTGGCATGGTTCTTTGAACAGAAAAATAAAAAGACACAGTTGGTTTGGGTTAAAAGTGAAAGGCCCTTGTGCTTTTCATCTTTTAAGCATTTAGCATAATCAAATCTCATATTAGGAATTTCAATGGTATCTACACAGCTTCCCTTTCTTTTCACCACAGATGTAGTAGGAGAACATCTGGTCTGTTTCTTTGTTCAACTTAACAGTACTTCACTATTACCAGAGAATTTCTTCTCTTGGAAATTGTTTAAAATTAATTTCTTACAGGATTTTTTTAAAATGGCAACTAAAATTCTATTATTTTGTGTGTGTGTGTGTGTGTGTGTGTGTGTGTAAAGCTATCTATATGTATAAGAGTACTGGTACTTAACTGAGTGTGCAGGGTCTGTATAAATGTTTTGGAAAATTAGTCGTAATTTTCTACAGAACAGTCTTCTAGGTGACTTATTCTGGCTAAGGTGATGGTCTTTGTGAAAACATATTGCAGGGTAATTTCATGTTTAAAAGTGGAAGTAAGAAAACCTGAACTAAAAAGCATTTATGAAGCTCATCACCAGCGTGGAGACATTTATTTAACAGGCTGGATCTAGAAATTCCCCTGAAAGTCTGGTAAACAAAGCTGTTGTATAAAGTCAAAGATCTAGGGCAGTTCCTGCTGCCCTCATAATAATGCACAGAAATGTTGGCAGACAGAGGAGCGTCCCACAGATCTCCTACTGGAAGTACAGTTCTATCTCTAAGAGACACTATGTCGCGATCCGCCCCCTAGATGCCCAGGGTCCGCCCACCAAGGGATGCGGTCCACCCACTGGGGTCCCAGACCACTCCCCCAAATGGAATCT